>RJWT010007148.1:0-28042 GCA_004365215.1 Cuniculus paca | reverse complement strand
TTTTTTTTTTTAAGAACAGTGTAGAAATGAATAAATCCTTTGAGGGGTCCCATGCTGATTTTACTGGTTACTAGAGAAGGTTCTTTAATTTAATCACAGAAATACTGTGATATCCCATTTGTTTTTTGTCCCCTCCTGGTTCAAACTTCTTCCCTAAATTTTCTAGACAACTTTTCTGCAATTAAGTCCTGTTGGCCATCAGCTAGTGGAAACTATTGCAGTGGGGTAGCATGCTATGTAATGTCTTGCTAGGTGTATGACAGTATTATTTAATTGCAATGAATATTTTGATTAGGCAATCAGGGATAATAGTATCAAGTGAGTGGATTAAACAATATAAATATTTTTTCTCACAGTCCTATATGCTGGAAGTCCACAATCAAGGTACTTGCAGTTATCAGGAATCTTATAGGTGAATATGGGAATGAAGGTGTGGTAATAAAGCACATTCAAAGGTCAATACTTTAATATACTTCATCATCATTTCATCATATTGTCAACTTGAAAAGCTATAGAATCTCCTCAGTGACTGCTCAGGGTATGATAATCACTGCTCCTGTGTTAGAAGGAAGACTGGCTGTCTTTCACAAAACATTTCTCAATACCCAAAATAAATTGTCACCAAGTATTACTAATGTATTTTTAGCGAGTTTGAGTATTAAGCTAATTTTATTTACATTAACATATTGTTTGAGACTTAAAAGTATTTCAAAAATTTTAATGGAAATGATTAGGGTGTGTAAAATTGATCTCACTCTCGTTAGAAAAAAATGAATAAAGCTTTTCAGTTGTCTTTTAGGAAATATTGTATTCAATTTAAATTTTAAAAATTTAAACAGTTCTATATCAGGCACTATATAATGAAAAATGAAAACAAACTTGGATCTTACAGTCTAATGGAATAGACAGGCAACAGTCAAAGAATAACATAACTAAAAATAAAATTGTTATTGTAGTGATTTTCTTTAAAGGAAGATAAATACTCTGTGAGTTCCATAGGATATTTCCGTTAAATATTTTGTGGATTTTTCTGGGTTGTGAGAAATGATACTGTAAAATAATCTCAATTGCATTAAACTCTATACATATAAGATGGTTATAATAACAATATTTCTGTTTGTAAATTGAACTTCCTTTACTTTTAAGGACTGCTACTAGATTCATGTATTCATTTAACTGTTACGGCCTTTCAGTCTGTACTAAATTGATTTGTACGTATGACTATATCACATTTGCCAAAAAAGTATTCTCAGTTTTGTGGAAAAAGCAAAGATGATTATGAAATCAGAGATTTCACTGTTTATCTAAATTATTGATATACCATCATTCTTTTTTAAATTTATAACTGATGTCTTAAAAGGAACATTGAATTTCTTCCTTTTTAACTCCTAAGAGAATAAAATATGGGAATATTTAGATGAAAGTAATATAAAATCATAGTCTTGTGATTATGTTAATGTTTTGGGGTTACAAAAACATAATAGTATCAAGTGAGTGGATTAAACAATATAAATATTTTTTCTCATAGTCCTATATGCTGGAAGTCCACAATCAAGGTACTTGCACAGTTGATTTCGATCAGGGCTCCCCTTCCCAGGAGACAGCTGCCTCCTGCTGTGGCCTTGCATGATTTAGCCTCTGTGCAATTTCAGAGGGGAGAGAGCAGGAAGAGGAGGTAGAGAGGGAGATCTGGTATCTATTACTTCCAAAACGACACAAGCTCGATAGGCTTAGGGTCCTATCCTTATGTTCCACTTATTTACTGGACGGCCCTGTCTCCGAAGAGTCACACCGGTCACATTGAGGGTAAGGGATTCAATATGTGAATTTTAGGGCAACACAATCTGGTCCATAACATGCATCTTGCATTATTTTAAAAAGTAGGATTAGGGCTAAGAGGGGAAGGGGAAATAGGAAGAAGATATGCCATGTATAAGAACATGAGATAACTAATTAATGTAAACACTATACGCTATAAAACGAGCTAAGGCAAATACCATCAACGGGTAGGAAAAAAGCGATAGGGGAAAGGGACAAGAAGCGGGGAGGGAGAGGGAAGGAGATTAAAAAACAGAAGCTGTAATATGTAAGTGCAACCACTCCCCAAGATGATTGTAAATTGCATAAGTTGCAAGTATGCACTAATAAAAATATAAAAAAGAACTATTAAAAAAGTAAAGCACATTTATACATTAACAATATTTGAGAAATACGGTACTTTTATTGGTACTATTCTGCACAAATCCTAACATTGAAGTCATTACCTATCCTTAAACTTTATATAAGATTAATAGAAACACATTCTAGTTTAATTTTAGTTAGCAACTTCAAAACAACAAATTAATCTACATAAAAATAGCATTAAAAACTCCACAATGTATGTACAGCTATATGATGAGATTATCAAACTTTGAAAAATAGTTTTAAAATATTTTGTGCTCAAGTCTAGATTTGTTATCTACTAAAAGAAAAAAGAGAAATTTAGAGTAGATGCTATTGAATATTGAGAGATAGCGATCTAAAACAATTGTGAGGACAGACTTTGGCTGGGTTGCGTTGTTCTGTTTTTGTGTTTTGCTTTTCGTTCTGGCTATTATATTATCAATGCCTGGAAAAATAAGTGACTAAATCCTGCATTACTTAGTCAAATTAATTGAATTTTCTTTATTACTGTAAAATTCACTTAATACTTAACCATAATGCTTTGAAGTAGTCCAGGGAAATGGTTTTGAATACATTTTCACTTATTAAGCAGTAGTGTTCATACTGTCAGATTTTGCTTGTTCTAACATTGCTAACTTGTTTTCTCAATGTTTTAAAACATCTTCTGTTGACCCAAAATCCAAGACATATTACTTCTAAATTATATAATTAATGTACCATACATTTAACTTTAATGTAAGCACTGAAAACTTAGAAAACAAATAAATTATTTTTATAAACATTTAAAAGTTTTGAGGTGACATGTAAGGTGGGAATTTGACAATTGTATTATTTATATGACTTTATAAGAAGACTTTCTTGCATTAATTTGGGCATACAATCAAGAGTAAACATTATTCTTTATCAAAAGTATATTTTTATTTTGATAAACTATACTTGTAGATAACAAATATTAGTCATCATGAAATGTCTAAGGGAATCTTTTGGCATACCAAAACCATCTGAGATTCTTTACTGTGCCTGCTAGTGTTTTATACTTTATTCTTTATATGGCATAATTACAATGTAGGCTAAAATAGAGGAAAGAGCCCAGAATTAAGCATAACTACATCGTAATCCCTGATTGTTAAACTGCTTACCAGTTGTGTGTTCTCTGCATGTCTATATGCTTTGTTTTTTCTTTCAGAAATATGACAGGGTTTTTTTTTAGTAAAATTATATATATATATATATATATATATATATATATATATATATCAGGCACAAGATATATATATCCTATTCTTTTGGTAGAGGTGTTGTTGACTTTTTGTTTTGTGACACTTGTGGTTTGTTTTATATTAAGAATGTATTTGTCTTTTTATTATATCAAAGTCTATTTCTATTTTCTTGACAGTAAAACAAGAAATATTAATACAAACTTCTAAAATAATGCATCTGTTCACATACTGTGAACAGAAATTTAAAAAGTTTTGAAAACAAAAAGTAAAAGTTATATCCTGATAGTGAATCTCCCTCCTAGAAATTCTATTCTCAACACTGATAAATGTAATTTCAAAAGAAGGATTATTCAAACCACACAAAACTAAGAACTTCTTGTTATTTTTTACTAACAATTGACTTTGACATAATAACAGTTGTGAGTATGTTAGTAACAACTGTAGGAAATTAAGGAATTATACTCATTTTGAAATAGTAGCTTTCCCTGGGTGAATGTGAAATTTACCCTGGAGATAATTTTCTGGTTGGCTGATCTATCCTGCTACATTATCTTATGCAGAGTTTTAGCTTTACTTCCATGCCAATAAATTTAAACTCCTCGTTTCATGAATTCTTTCAACTGTCTCTTTCATCAGTTTTTTCTCTTTAATTAAATTTCAAGAAAAGAATTTCTCACAATGTTTCTGTGTTTTGAGATATCTTTTGTAAAATGCACATAAAAGGGTATCCTAAAATATGACTTTTCACTTTAAATAGCTACTTTTCTTAACCGTCTCTATTTCTCTGTCTCTATCTCTGTATCCCTCTCTCTCAAACATATGTCACAGAGTCTTTACCATCAGAACCTCTGAAACTGAACTTGATGCTGTATTTGCATTATCTTTATCATTCACAACTCCTACTAGAAGAGGTGCTATCCTCATTTTCATGTGGCAGAAATCTCCTGTGAGGATAAAAGCATTTGACATAGGCCACACAACCAGTAAACTATGGAACTGTGTTTTGAATCATAGTCCATTCGAACCCACAGGTTTTTCTCACTTTCTTTTCTCTAGATGAAAAGAAGAAAAAAAATGTTAATGAAATGATTTCAAACATATTTGTTACAGTGAAAAGGAAAATTAAGTAATACTATTCAAAAGTGAAAATATTGAATTATATAAAGAATTAATTTTAAATCCCTTGGAACGGCATCCTAATTTTGTCAATATTTCTTTTAAGACTTAAGATAGATTTCCTTTTCCAAATGCTCAGGAAACAGTTGGTTGAAATATATTTCCAAGAATTTTTGAAAAGGGCCAGTATTTGAGAAGCAACTTAAATGTTTATGATTCTTCGGATGAAAGGCACGAGCTTCCCTAGCTATATATATATATATATATATTTCACTTCTCATATTTCTATCCCAGCTCTCTGGTTTTCCAAAACTAACACCCTTGAATAAGAAAACTTGTGCCAAAGACTACTTGGAATGTTTCCAACCAAAAGATTCACAGGCTCTGGCTGCCTCTGATTCATTATCTCCAACACATCCAATGGAGACTCTAGCCAAACACAGACCAGGCCACGCCAGGTTCTGATCTGCCAAAACAACTTCTGAAAGAGACAAACCAATCCAATTGTGATAAATTATCTGTAAACAAATTAGATAGTCTTCTAGCTAGAAAGTGTCAATGCTATTACCAAGCAGAGATGAAAAATTTATAAGACGTTCCATCATTAGAATACATCACAGAAAACATTTTTGTAACATTTCCAGCAATTATACTAAGACTATATTTGGACTTAGTAAGACTAACTATATCACATCAGGGAAAACAGCACTTGAATTTTGCAATTTGCCATTTTTTTCCATATTAATCTTACCAAAAAAATTAAGCATGCCTCTAAATTCATTTAATGAGAAACGGGATAGCTCCTGGCTAGTTCTTAGGTATCATTTTAGTTGACTATAATTTGTACATAGCCAAATACAAAATTTATAAAAAGAATTTTTGTTTAATGGGTAACAGCCAGCCAAAGAGAAAATGGATGTTTTCAAAATTAATGTTACTAAGTATATCTTCAAATATATGCTTTAAAATGTGCTACTCACGTGTCTCCTTTGATTTGGACACACATAGAGATGAAGAGTGGAAGGGAAGTAATACAGCACATATGAAACACTATGTTAGATAGTTTTATAAATATCTATTTAGTCCTCAAAACAAATGTCAAAAGCATCTGATTTATAGATGATAAAACTGAGACTTATAAAACATTCAAGGTCACTAGATAGGCTTTTTTCAATAATATCCTAGTAATATTAAAGATACGGATTTACCTAGCTACTTTAAAAAGTATTGCTTTTTAGGAAGAAGTTTTATATTATCTGTTAAACTGCAAAAATACTGAACTCTATTATGATGTCTTAAATTTTTTCTACAAGTCAAATAATAAAGAACCTCACACCTAGAAAGAGTTATCTGAATTCACTCAGCTTTCGCATACTGGAACAAATACTTGATCCCTGCAACTTAAAAAACTAGAGATGTACTTTGGCTCACCACTTCAGAGATGTTTATTCATAGTTGACTGAGTAAATCAAGTAGAAACATCATGGCAGAGGGGCATGGTGGAGGAAAGCTGCTCAACTCATGGTTTCTGGGAAGCACAGAGCCACCGAGAGGAAGGAATTTGAGATTAGATACAGTCACTATTTTCCTAGGCATCTTTCAAGCTAATGAAGTTTGACAGTCAAGAAAAACCATTACAGAGGCTAAAAACAAAAACAAGTTTGTATAAATGTTCTTATTCATCTGTATCTTTTAGGAATACTAAATCAATTTACTCTTTCATGAACACATATTTAACGAAATACATCCAAAATGAATTGTTTAAATCTTCCCTATTTTGCCCTTTGAAAATGACTGTTTTCCAGTATTTTCCATTGTGGTTATTTTGTCCATTCTCTATTTGGTCCCTTAAAAGACTGTTACTGATCTTACGCTTGTTTCTTTTATCCAACTCTTATATGTACTCAGTCATGAAATTTTATAGTTTCTACTCTGCTAATATTCCCCTTAACTGTCTCATATTCTTTCTTTCATAACTTCCAGTGTTTACAAAACATAAATGTTTTTAAATGCAAAGTTTTAAACTTTTATGAGTCACAGGTAATCATTCAGTAAAGCTGTCATGGATTATTCTCTTGAAATATTTAAAAACAAGAACTGGAGATGTGGGTGGGGGACAATCATGCATGATAACATAAAAGAAACTATCTTTTGAGTAATTACAATTATTTATAAATTTCAGGGAAAAATACATAACACTCCACAAAATTGGAAAGTAAGAGTAAGAATGATTCAGAAATTGTAAATTATATGTCTAGGAAATGAAAAGATCATCCATTATTGTAAGACAAATATCATCCTACTCTCTTTTCAATATTGTTACCATATATTAACTAAATGTCAGCGACTATGAGAACTTTGTTAAATCTCTTTAAAAAAAATGAACTTTCTTCTTCCTGTAGTACTTTTACATAATGTTAATGTAGAACTTAGCAAATTTTATTTGCTTGTATGTTGAATATTTGCACAAGATTTTCACCTCTGAAGGATCCTGTTGGTATCTGTATTTGTAATACACATAGAAAAAATAAAATTGTTACATTGCTGAACAGATATATATATAGCAATTAATATGTATTAAATTATAATTACATCATATAATTACTTTATATCATATGTGCATACCATATTAAATGTATAATTGTTACATTCTTTAAATTTGTATAAAATAAATATACTTATTTTTATCTATATGACTTTATGCTGAGCTACAGTGTTTTATACTGTGTTCATTAGTATGGAAAGTTTTTTCTAAACTGTTCCACTTTAAGAAATTGAGAGAAATATACCAGCTTCCTAATCAACAGAAGAAAGAGAATATAAGCCTGTATGCAAAGAATTTTAGGAAATCATTTTCTATGTGTACTCTATGACCCTTTTCACTAAGTGGATGTTTTAGTTACTGATTTCTTGTTGCTGAGACAAAATATGCAATACCCAAAGTTAAAGAGGGATAGATTTACTTAGCTTATAGTTTGTAAAGGTTTCAGTTGATAATCAGCCAGCTCCAAGGTAGGGTGGCACATGGCAGAGTAGCAACCATTCTTGGCGACTGAGGTGGTGAGAGTCAGCAAAAGCAGCAAGAGCAAAAAGGGCAAAGCAAGCCTCTTTCTACACCTTTTATCTTCTCCAGACTGCTGGGATTAGGTCGTTGCCACTCTAATGAGTAGACTGTTCCAGTAATCACCCAGCTTTAATCCTATCTCCCTTAATCCTAGCACTGAATCATTATCAATCACAAAAACCTCGGAAAAAGTCTGCCTCTCATAACTACATGAGGCTCTAGGAGGACATCCAGGCACAAATCATAACAGCGGAAATACCCTATGCTTTTCCTACTGTGTGTATTTTAACCATTTCTTTGAGGTATCTAGAAAACATAACCACTGCACACTTTTTTCTGCTTGACAATAGTTAAGCTATAGATAATCTATTACATTGATTCTATTTGTTAATATTTCTGTCAAATTTTCAAGAATCACTTATCTTTGGTGTGATACCTTATCATATAATGAAGTACTCATGAGAACTCATAAAACCTACTATTTTCAATCATTAAATTATTGCTTTTATTAAGATGAAGTATGGAGCTGCTTAAATTGTTACTTTCTTGAAAATTCCTCTTACAATTTTTTTAAATCCTCTTGAAATGACACATGGAAATACTTTGTAGTAATATAGAATGGTATTTTCATGTTGAAAACTTAAATTGATAAATGTAGTGAATTATTTTATATATATAAACCATGCTGATACAAAATATGATTTCTTTTCCCAAGGAGGAAAATATGAAATAGCATAATTATAATAATATGAGAATGCAGCCAAGCCTAACTGTGAGACAAATAAGTTATCAAAGAAATATATCTTGTTTACTTATTTAATTGCCTGCCTTACAGAACAAAACCCTTAGAAGTTTCTTTTATTTAATTTGGACATGCTATACTGAAATGTTTTGACCAAGTTAAATTAATCATCCACTATAAATTAAATAATTTATAGCTAATTAGCTATTTTAAAAACTTTTTAAATTCTATGAATATATTACCTCATATGCTATATTACATGTATCCAGTTATGCATAGTTAAAGCCCACCCCATTAATTTTAGCAGAGATATTTAGGAGGACTTGCAGGACTGCTTCAGAGTCACAAGAATAATGAGATAAATGTGTTTGAAACAATGAGGCATATTTTGAGTGAGATTGATGGTAATGTGTATTTTACTGAAATAATTTTAATTTAGACATTTGCCATATTGTTTAATCATACTTCATACTATTTTCTAGTTTTAAAAAAATATTGGGTAACAAAAAGGTTAAATCAGTCAGTAATACATATCTCTTGGCATGTTTAAATCTGTACTTACAGCAATTTGATTCAGCAGGCATATAAATCCAGTTAATGCTCTGTGTAGATAATGTTTCTGTCACTTTAAGTGGATATTTACATTAAAACTGGTTCATTTTTCCTAACTGTTCATGAAATATCAATGTTCTATGAAAAATACTCTCTACTCCTGACTAGAGGCCATATAATCCTCATTAGATAGAAAACACTAAATGTTCAATTTAAGGTCACAAAATTTCTAATATACAATAGTGCTAGTGTCATTCTTAACTGTTTTATGCTTATTCAGAGTTCAAGTATAATCACAGTGACTGGTTACAGAGAAAAATACAGCATGCACACAAATACATTTATTTATGTATTATTCGATTCAATTTCATATTGCTGTATCTGTAACAATGAAAAGTTAATCATAGTTTACGGAATGCTCAAAGTCACACGAAATAGTCTGCTCAGATATTGAAATTATCTGTAGAGCAGGTTTGAATTATTTTTGGGTAGTATCCAAAGCACAGATAATGATGATGCTGAAACAAAGAAAAATAAAATAATTTCTAATTGTTCATAACTTACTTGAGGATAATGTGCTCTGTTAATATTTTGGATATATATGTAAAAAATATTGATAGAAACCACTAATGGGATATCAAATTTGTGCTATATTCAATCAATGTAGATTTTAAAATGATTGCAATAAGGTGAAAATTATTGCATAGAAATAAACTTAAAGTTTATTTAAATTTTATTTAAAGTTTATTTTATAAAGTTTATTTTTAAAAAAGTAAAGGCAAACAGTAATTGAATATGGTAGAAGAGATTTATAATTTTGTTCAGAGGCTAGAGATAGGCACAGTATTGACTTTTTTATTCTCCATTTTCATTTATATACAAATTGATATTTTGAATCATGTTTGATGCTTTTCTCTTGTTAATTTTGTTTGTGATTTCAAAAAAATTAAACATGATCATAGAGATGTGCTTCATTATGCTGTTTGTAAACCAAAGGCAAAGCCCAAAGCCATGCTTATGTTGTTATATTCTATTCCATTCTTCTCAAAGTATCAGAAAATTCAATAAGGCACATTTTGTAAAAAAATATGTTGAAGAAGCATAATTCAGTAGAGAGCAGAAACATATGCTGTAACTCCACATCTGATTTATATTGAACACCTGTAGACTAGAGCACTTGGTTTTTGCTTTTTATTTGAAAATGGCAAATAGAGTGCTGAGTATCATCAATTTGGCTATTCTATTTGTCTGCTTCAAACCTACTACTGCTTTTTGCTGCCACATTTTAAAACTTCAGAGATGTGTTCCTTAACACATGGTAGATGCAGTCTTTATAAAAGGATACAATAGTTTTCATTGTCAAAAATATCTTACAAATGAAAGACCCCAAGCCTTCTAGTGACAGTACAGGCCTTCTCTTCGCCTTGATTTCACGCTGATGAGCTCCGGAGCTGAAGATATAGCTAATTCATCGGATAGACTGAAAAACGTCTCCTCCAAGACCTAATCCCGAGAACCTGTGATTATTATCTTACATGGCAAAGAGTTTTTGTGAGATTATATTAACGATTTGAGAGTGAAGATCACGTTGAATTTTGGGGGCATGGACTAGATGTGGTCACAAAGTTCCTTCTAAGAGAGAGTCAGAAAAGCCAAGAGAGTAGCAGGTAATGGAAAGATGACAGGAGAGACTAGAGTGATGTACTCTGAAGGTGGAGGAGGAAGTCGGCAGCCAGTAGAGTTGGCTGGAAAGCCGAAAACGGACAAGGGAAACCGATTCTCCCCTGAGAGCTTCTGCAAGGAACCAGCCTTGCTGACCCCTGACTTTCATCAAGTAAAAATAATTTTAGACTTCTGAATTCTCTAATATATAAAAGAAAATATGTGTTGTTTGAAGCAACTAAGCTTTTTAGTAATTTGTTACTGTAGGAATATGAAACACCCATGCCTGCACCTTGATTTATAGAAAGTGTGAAATTCTACATTTACTTTGTTTCAAGCCGCCGGATTTGTAGTGCTGATAACACAGAAACAGCAGACAAGGACAATGTCTTCGTAGATCATTAAACTGATCACGTGATAATATTTAACCTCAAATTACTTCTCTTTTCATGATGACTCAGATTAACCAGTATTCAAGTCAAGTGTTCATTACATTTCTCTAAAAAACAAAACAAAAATAAAGTCAAAAAAGCTAAGTATATTTTCACTCTATGTGTTGCTTTCACCAAACAGAAAATAATATTTTCCTTTCATGGTCAAATGCCATCATGAAGGTTAATTTCAAAACCTTATTTTTTCAAAATATAATCAAACTAGACTTTTTAGTCTTTTTAAAAGATATAGGATACAATAAAATGCATGTTTTGAGTGTTCCAAACTTTATATGTTTAACATATTTATACACTCTTGCACTTATCACCAAAATTATGGTAGTGACCACATCCACTACCTCCAAAATTAACTTGTATCCTTATGTAATCCTGAGCTATGAACGCTCCCCACAGCTCTCCTGGAGTCAGCATTATTCTACCTGTATAAACTTTTATTTCTACCTTTGATGTACGTGGAATTATAACCTATGTGCTCCATTTTCATCTGATTTCTTTCACTTCACGTAATTAGTTTGTGATTATTGTAGGTGCAAGTACTTTCGCTTAGTTGAGAATACTTTTAGCAAATTCTCCCCAACACCAGGAACCTTTAGGGTACAAAGCAAATATTCTCTTTCTTTGCTAAAGAAAGTAAATAATCTGGATATGCTTTCAAGACAGTGAGAGGGGCTTCGGGACATACACCATTGTCTTTCTCATTTCTTCTAGACTGTTCTCTTTCCTTTCTTAACCCAGTGTCTCCAAAATTGTTATGTCATAACTTTGGGTTTTTCTTTAACGTTTTTAAGTTTCTGTTTATTAATAGCACATATCTGTGATACACAATAATTATATCTCTCTTGGAGAACTGGCATATGTAAATCTCACATCTTAATCACTTTTACTTCCCTTATGTCCCCATCTTCTCTTCTTCCACCATATTCAGACACCCTTCACCCTATCTAGCTCCTTGTCTCCTATTATCTGACTTCCATTTCTCTCTTTGAATTATGTGTAGTTTTGATTTCTCAAATATGAGAAATCACATAGTGTTTAACTTTCTGTGTATGATTTTATTTCATTTAGCATTATGGTCTAAATTTTTTTTATGAGCGGGATATATTTATTGAGAGAAAGAAAGTTTCTGTATGAGAGAGACAGAAGCGGTCCTGAATGGGTTACCAAAGATTTTGGGTTTTTGAGAGACTTTTATAGAGTAAAACCACAAGGTGAGGCGAGTCCAAGATGGGGAAAACCTGGGCACTTGCAAGGCAAACGGGCATGATGTGGGACAGAACTATGGTCAACCAACAAGATTAATTGTTTTTGGTCAATTTTACCTGGTCTCACAAATTTTTTTCCAAATGACTCAATTTTATCCTTCTTTTGACTAAGTTGCACTCCCTTGTGTGTAAATACCATATTTTCTTTATTCATTTCATCTGTTGATGGGTAGATAGGCTACTTCCAAGGTTTAGCTTTTATTAGTTGTGCTGCTGTAAACATAGGTATGCATGTATCCATGTAACACGATGTTTTTAACTCCTTTGAGAAAATATCCAGAAGTATAGTTGGGATAAATGGAATCTGTCTTTTTCACTTTTAAATAAATCTCTATACTGATTTCCATGGTGTTTGTACTAGTTTACGTTCCCACCAAAATGTAGAGGATTTTTGGTTTCTTTTCAATATTTCAGGTAGGAAGCTCTCTGACTTCTTTGACAGAAGTAGAAGCCCTCAACAGTTCTGAATTATCATAGAATTTATAACCCTAATCTTGGATCTTCATATCCGCTATTTACTTTGAAAACTTGCCTACTTGTTAATCTGCAAATTTTGAAACATAATTTCTTATATTTCATTTAAATTCTCTATCTATCTATCTAATCTATCTGTCACCAGTATAATGTTCTGCTGTTATCTGTGCCAAGAAAAACTTCCACCATGGCGTCAGCAACATAAATGCAATGGAAATACAGTGACTCTTAGTGTAAGTTTCCCCTTAGAGTTGGCAACATTGCCTAATAAAATATTTATGATGTATGAATCTAAATATGATTCAGCTTATTTGTAGTTGATCGTTGGCATTCATTTGAATTACAAAATTTCAGTGGTGTACAGATACAGCTATGTACTGAAATCTTTAGACTCTCAGTTCCTTAGTTTAAATCTTGATTTTGTCGTTTTATCACTTACCATTTAAAGGAATTTAAGCAATGGAACAAGTTTCTTTGTGGTTCCATTTCCTTATGTATAACAGAATAAGGACGGTTAACACATATTCTTATCTCAAAAATCTGGACAAAGTTTTGATGAGTTAATGTAAAAGTCGTATAATAAATATCATATCTAAGACTGGTGCTAAGTAAAAATTATATAATATTATTCACTTTTTAAAAATACACTTACATGTGAAGTGTGCACTAGCTTTATTAACTTTTGCAGCTTGTCAAAATATCTGTGATTCATCTTTATCTAAACACATGCTTCTGTGATAACCTGCCAATTTGGTCGAGCAAAACTTTTCGTGGTATATGATTGTGAAGTTTTTATAGCAATTTATTTTTGTGACACAGATGTAAGACCAAAGGAACCTTGGGTAATTGAAATGCACTTTGTTGAATTTCAGTAGGAGCTCATGATGTAAGATCTCAATCAACAGCTCTGCTACCTATCATAAGAAAAATATAAAGTGTCCCATAAATTGTACTCAATATAAAATGTCCCTTGGACAATTTTAAAAAGAAACCATTAGAGAAAGGCATTTTCTGACTTACTTTTCAGTTTACCCTGGGGATACTATATGTGATATCCATTGGTTCCAGATATGACCCATAGAGGACATAAGTATTTCAGCTGTTAAAATTGAGGTCAGGCTATGGTTTTAGTTGAATAGGAAATGAAATTACTACTTACCATTAGACAGAATGGTTATCTTTCAGTGCCTTGAGGTTAAAGTCTGTGAAGGCGAGAGTCATGGGATATACTATATGGTCAGGAGCTGCCTTGAATGCAACAGACTTTCAGTCCAATTTGTGTCTCTCATTTACATTTTAAGCATGAATACCTATTTGAAGAAAAAGAAAAATCTAGATATCAAAAATATTAAACTATATGCACATATAAACTATAATTGATAGCATAAAGAGACAAAGGGTTCTATTGGTAAGTCTCAAGAATAATTGAGGAGAGTAGATGCAAATAATACAGATACTTGCATATACACTTATCTCCTCCCTCTTAAATTAGAGGCCTTCTTCAATCTGTTTAATATGATGAAGTATTTCTAATTTTTATGTTTAACATTTTCTTATCTAAAATAAATTTCACTCTGTGCTTTATAGCATATTCTCAGGTGGAGAAAATGTTATTTTTTGCAATGCACAAAGTAAGTTTTAGGCTATTTTGGCATATGCTTTATGCACACATTTGGAGAATGATTCCAAAAATAACTGTCAAGTAAATGAATTTATAGCATCAATTTCAACTTGACAAAGGTCTTTTATGATTACACTATTTTAAAGCTGAAATGAAGCTAGTACTTGTATTCACTGGAAACCCTGACTGCTCTTGCTGTTTAGTTCTTTTTTTTGTTTTTTTGTTTTTGTTTTGAGGGGATACCATGAATCAAACTCGGCCTCATGCTTGCCAGGCAGGCACTGTGCCACTGAGCTAAATCCCTGGCTCTGTTTTGTTTTTTGGAGAGTTATATTTCAGAACTTGAGGGCAGTCAGTAGAAACTAGATTTTATATTTTAGTTGCCCTGTACTTTCTACTCAATACTGATATAACATTTGTTTTATGAATTTGAAAATATTTTGAGGAAATATAAAGCAGCAAAAATAAAAGTGACACAATGAACTAGAAGAAAATATTTCCCACTTATAATAGTGATGCTCTTTTAGTTTTAGGTTCTGTATTCCTTTTTTATGGAAAATACTGACATGCAACCTCTCTGGATACTTGATATAGTGAGTACTAAAATCAAGTGAGAAAAAAATTGCACTCTCATACGATACCTCACAAAAACTGAAGGAGAAGCTTATCTTGATATTTTGCCTTCTCATGCCTGTAGTTTGCCCATTGGTATGGCATAATTTAAACTAAATCATCATTATACTAAATGATATGGTGCAAGCGCCTGCCTGGCAAGTGCGAGGTCCTGGAAGAAAAAAAACTCACAATTTATTTGAAAATATTATCTCTTGTGTTTTGAGATGTGCATGACTTCACTGTAGGTATGGTTTTGTCAGAGTGGATAAGAAGCGTTAACATACATTTAATAGTTTCTAGTTATTCTTAATCTTATCAACCTTGTTCTAATTTAACATCTTATGGTATTACAGCTCTGTTACAATGACCTCTGAACATTTAACTGGTTAATATTCCTCAAAATGGTAAGAGTATTCTCACAAATTGATAAGCACAAAAAAATTAAGAAAAAGATATTTCAAGAAAATGCCTCGATCTATATGGCTTTTTAAATTGAATTTTACATTTTAGCTGCAATATGGCAACAATTTAAGTTTCTACAAAGCTCTTCATGAATAATATCTAGTACCTTCCCTAGCTGGGACATTTTGCTAACCAGCAATTTTTTTTTTTTTTTTGTGAGCAGGATATCTCACTTTAGTGTTGTGCTTTTCACCTCCTTCAGTCCCTCTCCTGACCTTGGTGTCTTAAATTCTTAATCAGTCAGTTGTATTTACTATTTTCATCCCCCTGGTCTTGTATGTACTAAGGTCTGTAGTATGAGCTATCCAGATAACTTCCAATCCTTTTACAGCATCTGAAACTCTCCTCCCAGTGCCCTTAAGGCTTACTACTAGAAGTGCCCTTCTAACTGCCTGAGGCTGGCACAGGTCAGGCCTGAACTTTCTGAAAATGAATGTCTGCCACTCCCCCTCATCAGCCTTCAACAACTAACTCACCTGAGTGGCGGATAAAGAAATACGCTGGCTCTCTTACCCTCATCCTAGGATTCAGATTAGCCTGAAGTTGTTGTCCTCTATCTACTCTACTTGGCAGCTATTATACTCAAGATACCCATTTTAGTCTTTTTTTTCTTTCTTTCTTATACCTCCTACTTAAAACCCCAGTTTTTCCTAAAGAAGCTTCCCAAATAAATTACTTTCATTTGCATTGTGTCAGGATCTCTTTCTGGGCACAATGGATAATGAGTTTTGATTTGTTTGCTGAAGCAAGCACCTAACTTTCAAATGCTTTGAAGGCCAGTCAAAAATGTAAAAGGTAAAGCAGAGCTAGGTGAAAAATAATGGGGAATGGTAAAAAGAGAGCATATAATCCCTGCCTAATAATAGTAAAGTTCAATTTAAAGCATACGGTAACATTTCTTCAAGGTGAATTCAGCCTCAGCTACAATGAGGCCCCTGTAATAAAAGTCAGTAGGAGTTAAAGCCGAGTCAGCTGTGCTATCACCTTCCCGGGAAATTTGTCCTGATCTCGTGACTCTCCGCACCAGCTCTTAGGAAAGGATCGACTGCACTGTGTGCAGTTACTAGAGCCTTCCTCCCATCTCTCTCCCAGCTCTCGACGGGCCTTTCTCAAGGGGCTTACTTCCTGTTGGTCTAAATTTTGGCGGCATGCACTTAATCACAATTCTTTCATGTGTGAATCACGGAAGTAAAAATCAATGATCTGACAAATACGTTGATTTCTTAGTATGCTCAAACTGTAAGTGGAGTGATCTTTAGGAATCAAGATGACCACACATTTTTTTTTATAATGTAACAATAAGCACTCATCATCCTTTTGCTCAAGTAAATCTAAACTCTCAATGGCTCTTAACATACGTTGGATATGATGAGACTGACTTAAATTGGAATCTCTGCTTCAGCCAAATGGGACTCTATACTTACTGAAGGAAAGCTTTTCTTCAAACAGGTAGATCTTTTGGAATTTATACAGTGACAGTCATAAATTTTGAGTTGAACACTGCCGAATTTCCAAAATTGATGGCATTCTTGGCCATGTGACCCGATATTTCTTTCAACCTACTTAACCAAGAAGTTTGCTATAAAAGCTATTTTTTTCTTCAGTTATTTTCTCAGAAAAGATTCAAAACTGACATATTTTAAATATTGGTAAACAGTTTTGAAACATTGTATACTGCACTATTTTTACTTTTCTCTTACTAGTTCTATGACCCCTCAAAACTAATGATTTTTATTTAAAAGGGAAACATTATAGGCAGCAAAACGTCATTTTGCATTCAATGACAGGTACTATTTATTTATAAAATAAATGATGATGTAAGTTTCATGTTAGAAACCACTAAATATAAAAACTCCTTGTATTTTATGCAAACTAATGAAACAAAGTAAAATTAAGAAAATATTTACCATCTGTTAAAAATACTATAGAGGTTTCTTTATCTTTTAACTTATTGCTATGTAACATTAAATACTGAATAAAATATTAAGATGGTAGGTCTGTTAGAAGAATAGGAAGCAAAAATTTGGAAGTAAAATGAATTTTGAGGAAAACTGGCATTCATAGATATCTAATTATTCTTAACACTATAGTAAACATGTTTGTTTGCACCTTTTTTGGCTGACAGAAAGATTATTTTTGAAATGAGAGCGTGTAGGCAAGTGTATGATATGCAAACCAGAATGGACGTGGGCCAAAATGATAGGAAGTAGAAGAAACAAGAATATGTCAGCTTCTTTTTAAAGAAATTTGGATGTAATTAAGTGAGAATTGGGTTAAGGAAACTCTCTCATATTAAAATGCATAAGTAATACAACAGTTTTACTAATAAGCTAATATGCACATCTGATAACTGTTCTGGTTGAATTCTCTACTAATTTACTCAACATTTTTCATTTTCTCTATTTCTTGATCATTTTGGTAACATATGGCTCTGCAAATGTTAACAAAAATATTTTGACCTAAGTGACCCATTAAAATTCATATCTTGTAGCAAATAGTCTCTGTAGATATTTAATAGTTGATTGTTATTTCCCTTCAATGTTTTTCTCTGGTTTACATAACACTACACTCTCATTTCTCACCCTGACTGCATTTTCTCCTTCTCTGATTTCCCACGCAGCCGTTCCCTGCAGCTTTGTCCTTTCTCCTTTTCGCACCTGATTTGTTGATACTTTCATTCAGTCATAGCCTCATCTAGTATCTTTACTTGTATGGTTCCCAGTTGTCAGTGTCTATTATCCTAGAACAGATTGGCATGCTAGGTACAGCAGTCAAATTCCCCAGTGATTCAGCTTTCATTGAAGAATATGCCTGGAAATAAAATGTTGAATTCCTAGGTTTTTGCCAACTTTCCAGTTTCTGTAAACATAAGTTCTTATGCTTTTAGAAATGTATGTTATATTCTTGTGTATCATATAGAGGTTATAGGCTATTTTTAAATAATCCCACAATTACGCTCATGTCTTATACTCTGAGTAACTACTTTAAAGATAACAATATGCAGTGTATTAACTGTTGTCATTCTCCCATTATTTTAAGAAATTTTGTTTTACTTTTTTCTGTAAAATAAAAAAAAATGAACTACTTGCAACATTTCTAACTGCCTGCTGTCTGAAAGTGAATTTGATGACAATGTCCAAAAGTCAGTGTGCTTGATAGTTATCTATTTAGTATTACTGTTGAGCATATCAATGAATTAAAATTTAGTACTCTTTTATGAGCTCTAGAAGGGATGCTCAAAGTATTTAAGTATTTGCATATATATATATGAATATGAATATAGGTCTTGATTCCTGTTTATTTTTCTACACAAGATTTGATGCTTATCAAATTAAATATATTGACCGAATTGTGATTGGTAACTTATGTGCTACAGAGCTAACTGCTAAGGACTTCCAAATTCTAAATTCATTATATGCGTTGATTTTGTCCTGTATTTTTCTTAGTATTTTGTGTCTTCCCTTTTCCATGTGTGTGACCCAGATCTATGATCTTTCAAATGGAATATATAAGGCATTTATTACCAGTTCTTTTTTAATTTCCTTTCTAGCAACTGCTGAAAATTAGACTGCTGGCAGTTTTTAATTTCACTTTAGACAGCAAAAGACATATCTGCATGATTAAAATGCCAGATATCTCTATAACTGTTATCAACTATATTAATTAAGGGAAAATTGTAGTGAAATGTGCTCTGAGAAAGGGAAAAAAATTGCCCTGAAACCTTTATTAATTCACAACGGTTCGCAAGCTATTATATTTTTTACAATTTAGCTAGGTTTGTCCAATTTTATAGCAAAAAATTTAGAGGACTTGGAGAAAATGTGGTTTTAAGGAAAGCTAATTGTGAAACTAGTATGTGTGACTACTATAAGCGGCTAGTTTAATGAAATTAAAATAAACTCCACATAAGTGAGAACTGGCTAATTAAATAGTTGAATTTTTAAATACATGCCTGGTTGGACATTCATTTATATCCTCTAACAAGGTGCACAAACCAGAAAATTTTTAAGCCACTTAGGAAAATAAAACTTATGGAACTGCATTTCTACTGACATTTATAAAATAACAGTTTTAATTTAAAATGATTGTAAATGTGAATCAGTATTTAAAGAGAGTTTCACTATATGCGTAACTCATATGTTCCTCACTGTAGTTTTACAGGTAAAAAAATCAGAGGATACTTTAAATTTTCTAAAGATAACACCAATGGCACTGAGATACAGATCAAAAACCAGCTCATGTCATTCCTATTGCCAACTCCATCAATTTAATGATTTTTAAACACTTAGTATATGCCTTGTAAGCATATAATCAGGTAGACACTGAGATCACAAATCCAATCAGGACTACATTTTGCTTTCAGTATTTTTAAATTAGTAGATGAAACAATTAGGGCATATAATATTGTTAAATTATCACATTCAGGGAAAACATAAAGAAGATGACTAAGATGACATTTGTTGTTTTTTCCTAAAGTTAGTCAGGTCTATGGAGACGAAGGATTGTTTCAGAAGAGAAATCAGGCACATATAGAGAAGTATCAGAAGCAAGAAAAACATTACTTACTATACTAAGCAAATTATGAATAATTTACTGTGGTCAAAGTGTAGTGTTTCATAGAGAAGTAGTCAAAAGTAAAGAAGTTCTCCAGCTTTCCAAGACCATTTTGAAATCTCCAGAGACATGTGGTTCAAAATGATTGAGGAACAGCATTACCAGGATTTATTTGGCATGGTCTAACAAGGCAGTTGAGTGCAGGAGGTAATTTTCTCACCCATAAATTAAGATGGCGGCCTCCCAAGGAACATGAACAGATCATCAAAAGTCTTGTGAGATAAGCTATGATATTTGAGCACTCTTCTCAGACAGTAGTCCAGATCACTAAAAAGATTTAGGCAGAGGATGAACACAATAATTTCTATTTTTAAAAGATTTATCTAGTTGCCTCGTGCAGTGTGGGATAGAGTGTGTGAAAGTAAACAATGTCACAAGTGCCAGTTTCCCCATGAAGGTCTCATGGAACAACAGAGATTAGGTAAGCTCAAGAGACTTTTACTGCATTGACTGCCTGATAGAAAATCAGGGTGAGGGAACGGGAGAGGATGAAGTATGCTAGAAGAACAAATCCAAATACAGTCTCTACAGAGGTTACTGCAAAAAACACTTCAGAGCTGTGATTTTCCTTCCATGGGAATGAAAAGCTCTACAATTCTCCTTCATTAAAATAATGCCTTGAATCTTTTATTAGTGTAAAGACTTGAAGTTGAATTTTTATTTCTAAAGCAGAAAAGAATCCTTACTGATTCTGATCAGAGTATTCAGTCATCCTCTGTCTTGATTCTGACATACAGTCACTACCAGAGATACAAACACTCCGCTTATATTTTAGAAACTTTCAAAGAAAATGAAAATGATGTTTTCGTGAAACCAGATTAATTCGTTAATTTGTTGCAGATATCTACCTATCCATTCATTCACTATTAATCAATGAAAATATATTGTGGGCACTGGGTTAAATAATGTACAGATTTAAATCATGCTCAAAGTTTACTCTTTATAAACAAATATATCTAGAATTCATATATTTTTTTCTTGGTATTTCCAAAGGTGGCTGTATTATCTTGTATTTTATATGTCTTTGAAACTATTTCACTTGGAACTTATGCCTACTATATTATAAAGTTCTCTAGACTCAAAAATCAGCAGAAGACATTTAAAGCATAAATTGTATTCATGGAAGTATGTGAAGATCTTCTGAAATTGGTACTTCATTTACACCAAATATGTCTTTAGTTCTTCAAAATACTTTGATTACACTGAAATAGAAAATGTCTTTGCTCTCCAGATGCAAACTGCTTCATTTACATGACCATTTTGAATCTGAATGCACATGCCTCTCTTTCTGCGGTTGTTATTCGAGACTTTCTATGCCTTTTAAAAAGATACCATGTCTCTCAATAGGTGACTAGAAACTTTAATGTTTTCCTTTGTTTTATACAGGTGTAACACAGGTGGTACGCCCTTTCCTCTCTGCCCCATAGGGTGTAGCTCTAACTACCCTCTAGGGAAGAGAAGGTTGGGTGAACAGCCTCCAGCTCAGTGGCTACCAGCAGATACATTTTCTTCAGTGCCCAGGAGTTCTTAGGGAAAATGCAGGGTGATGCATGCAAAATGGGCTTACTTCAGGGATCCTCTTGCTCAGTTCACTTGAGTACCTTCCCTAATCTTAATACAAGGTAATAAGCTGATTAAATTTCAAATCCCTTGGAGGGTTCAGGTTACTGGTATGAAATTGTTCACATTTTGGTGGAGGTGCCTCAGATGTGGTGAACACATATGAAGGATTGTTTTAAATTTTCAGAATGTCATAGTGTATCCTCCAAGACAAATCCTTATCAACATGGATTTATATTTCTGGTTTTGTTATGTTCAAAACGACCAGCATTTCATAACAAAGCTATGGCAATGTAACCAAAAAGGAATGATGAAATATCTTAATTTTTTTTTAACCTCGTTTTGCAAAGTTCTGAGAGCTAATGAGATATTCAAAATCAGTGCTTGTTTTATTCCAGAAAATCACTTCAGGGAGAAGCTGAATTTACTTGTATTTTAGGTGAAACAAAATGCTCTTTTTAACCCAGAATGAGTAAAAGAGATATGGAAAGAGTATTTTGTTTCTTCTTGAAATACAAAATAATTTTGATACATATACTTCTTTGTTTCCTCCTCTAGTTCTACTTCTCGCTTTTCTCCATCATATTTTGGTGCCAGAATACCTATCGCCAATGAATTTACTGATGGCCTATTCTTTCCCTTTAGCATCCTGTTGAGTCTGACTAATGGAAGCCATTGTCAGGAGAGGATGTGGTAGGTGAGGTGAAGTTACTCTGTTCTGTGACTGTCTCCCTATTCAGTCATGAATTAGACTTTTCTGAGTTCTAGAATTTGCATAGCTCCTGTGGAGTGGTGCTCACTCGCGCTTGTATCTACAGCACCAGTTGTAGCATACTCTAAATTTTAGTGTATGTTCTGTCCACTGCTACATCAGGTCAAGGGATGTTAATGAGTCTCTGTTACTGCTAAACTCTATACTTCACTGTGCCTTGTTGGTTTTCCGTGAATGTGCTGTCATGTTTATAAACTGCTCACGAATTAAACTCTCCTAAATTACTACATTTTAATGTGCCATCTTCTCCTG
This sequence comes from Cuniculus paca, assembly GCA_004365215.1. Taxonomy (NCBI): domain Eukaryota; kingdom Metazoa; phylum Chordata; class Mammalia; order Rodentia; family Cuniculidae; genus Cuniculus; species Cuniculus paca. The sequence goes on along the minus strand of RJWT010007148.1, from coordinate 5,439 downwards.
CTTTAATTCTTGCTGTTACTGGCATTCATATCACTTCATTCTTAATGACCCCTTAATTGAATAAAAAAAAAAGAGGGTCACATTTAGCTATGGAAAATAGAAGTGAATTTAATTTTCCAAATGTCCAGTTTCAGATGGCTAACCAGTATTCCGCAAGCCAAATGCTTGACTAGTAGTCCTATTGGGAAGAAGACCAAGGGTCATCTGGCATGGACACGTGATTTGGAACCAATTAAATACATAGAAAAAGTGTGGGCTTCATTTAACATTCCATAAAATTAAGGAAATGTATTGGTTCTTTTATCTGTGCTTCCATCCCTGTGAGTCTTCTCTTTATACTATCATGTGAATTAGTAAAACAGAAACTAAAGAGACTCAAAAATCTATAATAGCTGAAAAACTATGTGAAAGCTCAGATATATTATTTTTTGCCAATACTTTCCAAGCATTCACATCAAATCTAAAACAATCTCTTCAAGGGAAAGCTTATCTTTCCTTGAGATATATTATCTTCTCTAACATATAATACATATGTGACATAAATTATTAAATCACTGAAATATGTTAGTATTTTAGGAAAATGTAGCCAAAGTACATTTTATTGATATAGAACATATTGCTAATATTAACATTTTAAAATGTATATAATAAGGCTATTTCTCTAATTCTTTATGGGGAAATATTTGGTTTAACTGGTTTTTTTGTTTGTTTGTTTGTTTGTTTGTTTGTTTTTTCGCTTAGGTCATTGAGCTAGATCCCCAGGCTGGTTTAACTCTGTAGTAGTGGCAATAACTAATTTGAAACCACAGAGAATGACATCTAAGTGAATTGTGTGTGTGTGTGTGTGCGTGTGCATTTTCTTTGTATAAAGTACTGTAGCTGGTCCATTGAAAATCAAGAGATAAAATATTTACACTTCACCTTTGAAAAATTTCAAAAACAAATCTAAAGTTTCATTGCCTTAATTTGAGAGTAACTCATCACTCATGGGTGCTATTTAATTAATATGGAAGATCTATAATATGTTACTTCACATCATTATAATATAGTTAAGTAGTAATATCTTCATGTATTTCTTATATGTACTAATTTGCTATGCTGAGGAATGTTAGTCAGGTCTCTGACAGGATAATGCCGAATAATCACCCAATAGAATCTCAAGAACTGAAAAAATTATTTATGTGATCTTAGCAGTGAACAGGTCCACTAAGCTCATCTGGGATGAACTGGGATAAAAAGAATCAGAGGCTTTGAGTGTATGGGCATTGCTTCTGTACTCTGCTGAAGTAGGAATGGCTAATTAGGGCAAGTCATACTCACTGAACAAGGTAAGTTCATAATGCCACTTCTGTTAGGGTGTCAACTCTGAAGTGTCCCTGTCACTTTTCCATTAGCAAATCAACTCACAAACTCATATTTAACATCAATCATTTATAGAAGCACCCTCACAAAATACTGAATCAAGGCAGGCACTTATAGAATAAAAGAATATTGGCAAAATACAATCTATCAAATACAACTTGCTTGCAAAGAGACTTCTTAGTTGATTTTAGTTAAGCAACCAATATTTATTATGCTTTTGTAGGACTCAAAAGTTTGTATTAGTGTATTTACAGTTTAAAGTAATTAATATACTGTATAAATTCTTAATAACTAACTTTGAAGGAAAAGAATCACAAGGATATAACAAATAAAAATAAATTCAAGATAACTATGCAAAAACTATCCCAAAAAAACCCATACACCAACTGTTCTTTATTATCAATGCCTAAATAAACTGATAAATCTAATAAAAATAAAGACCAAAATATAAAGGCTGAATATGAATAAAGACTGAAATATGTTAAAATGATTATGAGTAAAATGAATACAGGAGAAATTTTGGAAAGAAAAACACTTGTAACAAGTTATTTTCAAATATATTGTTTAAAATTTTTCAAATAGGCTGGGGATCTAGCTCAGCAGCCTAAGCGCCTGCCTGGCAAGGGCAAGGTCATGAGTTCAATCCCCGGTGCCACAAAAAAAAAAAAAAAAATTCAAATAATTAAAACAACCTTTCTATTCATGGTAGTTCTCTAATATATTTGGTCATATAAAGGCAAATTTTATTTTAAAGTAACATCTCAGGGTTGAAGGAATCTTTAGATGACATGAAAATCTCAGATATTGTATAGGAATCTAAAGAAGATGAAGCTCTATTCACAAGCTAAACCATTCTAATATTAAATTTTGGAAATTTTGAAGGGTATTTTTAATGTGTAGAATGAATGGATATTCTTGAGTATCCACTTTAAAATTATGTTGGAAATTATATAAAACAATGTACAAGTATTATTTGCTCTTAATAAAGTAAATAGAACATATTACTCTAAATCGAATACATCGGTTTTCAAATTTAACATGTATGACATGCTATTTCAAAGAACGTAGAATGGTTGTTCATACATTCACACAATAAACTCAAACAAAACAAAATAATATAAAACCAGATAAAGCAAAAGAGTGAAAGCATTACAGGCCTTCAAATCAGACAATAAAAAATCAACGATGGCTACCTTAATGTCTTTTGTTTTCTTCAAAAAAACTGTTCATATCATCTCACATATTGCAATCAAATAGTGGAAAACAGACTTAAACCAATCAAATCAAAGAATAAAAGCATTATTGGATTTCAGAACCTTTTCCCCATATTTATTGGGAATTTTGTATCTTATCGAGTCTTTCAGTTTCTTACACTAGGGAGACAATACAGTGTTTACACATGTGAGTTTGATTTATTTCACTTACGAGTATGGTCTCAAGCCACATCCATTTACCTATAAAAGCCTCAATGTGATCCTTCTCTATAGCTGAATAGTACTCCATTGTATAAAAGTATCACATCTTTTTTATCCATTCCTTAATTGATGGGCATTTGGGTTGTTTCCAAGATTTGGCTATTACAAATTGTGCTGTTATAAACATGGGTGCACATATATCACTGTGGCATGATGATTTCACTTCTTCTGGGAATATGCTGAGAAGTGGAATAGCTGGGTCAAATGAAACTTCCAATCCTAGCTTTTTGAGGAACTTCCAAACTGATTTCCACAGTGGCTGCACCAGTCTGCACTCCCACCAACAGTGGAGAAGAGTTCCTTTTTCCCCACAGACTCTCCAGCATTTATTGTTGGTGGTTTTCTTGATCCTGGCCATTCTTTCTGGAGTGAGATGAAATCTCAGAGTTGTTTTAATTTGCATTTCTCTAATGACCAATGATGCTGAACATTTTTTCAACCATTTTGAAGAAAACAAGACACTAGGGTAGCCATTGTTAATCTCCTATTGTTATATTTTGAAGACCTGTATTTCTTGCAATGTTCTGTTCTGAAATGCTTTGTTGCATTTAACTCTGTTTTGTTCTGCTTTGCTTTGTTTTGTTTTATTGTATTCTCTTTAAAATAAAAAAAAAAGAATGTAGAATGGGAAAATACCTCAAACCTGGTATTTTTCTCATAGAAAAAAAATTTAAAACATCAACAATTTCTTATAGTAATCTAAAATAAAATTGACTTTTGCCCTCATAAAAGAGAACATAGCTTTCAACAGTCAGAGGAGTATCTAGAAAAGAGTCAAGTTAGTGAAGAATGCTTGCTAAAATATAAATGAACACTTTGCTGCAAATATTGTTTGATAATTTTAAGAATAGTGATTTGATAGCAACAAAAGAAATGGTTTCCTAAATGAGTTGTACCATTTAGATTTGGATTATGTCCATCAATGAGTCAAATGTTAAAGGTGTGGTCTCTGCAGAGACTTTACCAGGAGATGCTGCAATCTTTAGGAGGTGAATCTTCATGAGTTGTCTAAGATAGTTGAGGGTTTGTCTTTCATGGGCATAGCAAGACTTCAGCATTTTCCTGTCTTCCTTTTTGATTCATGGCCATGAGGTGCAAGGTTTAATCACCACAAGTCTAAAAGTAATGAGAGTCTGTGATCGTGAACCGAAGCCTCCACGAGCCGGATTAAACATTTTCTCTTTGCAACCCAAGTATCCCAAGTTTGTTACTGTGACAGACAGCTAACTAATACAAAATGGGATAACTGACTAGGAGAAGGTAATGAATAAAAACAGACACTCACTTTGAGGCTCAGACTTATAAGATGTGTGGAAGAAACAGATTCCGGAGGAAGTAAATACACTGAAGAAAGATCAAGACTGGGATAGAGACACTCAAGGAAGAGACTAAAAGTTACTGTCAGTTTTCCTAATGAATAAACTTGAGAGCAAAGAAAATGTACTTGTAAATGGTCGCTTGATTAACATTCGGTTTCAGAACAGACCTTGGAGAAGGAAGAAATTTCAGAGATGTTGCAATGTCCTCAAACCTCGTCACAGTGTAACTGATACTCATCCAGTCTCAGTAGTTCCTGTGGCTGGCTCCTTTTAAATTAAAGTATTCTAAAAATAAAACATTTTTCTGTGTTCAAAAGTACTTCCATCTAACTAGTTGACTTTAAAATCTAAAATGAATCTATATTCCTGTGTTTTTAATCATCAAATTCTCCCTTGCTTCCTGTTTCCACTCCCAGACTATGATCTCTGTCCTAGCTTTAAACCACCAAATTCAAACTGTCTGGTTTCCCTTTCTACCTCACTGTTCCTTTATTTATTTATTTAGTTTTGGTGCCTGGAATTGAACTCAAGACCGTGTGCTTGCTAGGTAGGCACTGTGCCACTGAACTATATCCTCAGCCACTATTCCCTTTGTGAGGTTGTATATTAATAAAATTCCTAGTTTCTTGTCTCAGATCATTGATGATTTATCAGATGACTCCCTGACAGATACCATTACTATAAGAGGCTTTAATATGCAGATATTCAAACACATGCTCTCCTTTTTCAATGAATCAGATTCGCTACTTATATTGTTCCTCTATAAACATCCTCTTTCTTGTTTTTCACAGTCACTATTACGCTTTTAAAAATATTCTTGATTCTGTTTTTGTAATTTCACACTCATTGCTGAAGATTGAAACTCTGGACAAGCCTCTCTCTCTGTGCCTATTTTCCAACAACTAAAAAAGCACCGAATAGTAAAGGGGTTGCACGATGCTTTGCCTGTCCACCAAAAGAAAATGAGAGTTCCAAAATGCACTTTGGCTAGCTTATTCTGCTAGCCACTATGAGATCATGTTTATCTGTTTCCTTTCAATCTTTTACTACTTCTTCCTTGTTTTTACTAATGTCAGTAGATGATTTCACTACATACAAGAGTGAGTGCATCAGACTGTAACTATAGGGCTTAATTTTTTTGCTATCAAATGCCCTGTTGTCTTCTGTCTTAGGTCAGGCTGCTTACAATAGGAAATGACAGCCTGGGTGGTTTCACCAGAAACATCTCTTTCCCTCAGCACTGGGAATTGCAAAGCCTAACATCAAGGAAGCAGCAGATCTAG
>RJWT010007147.1:0-28043 GCA_004365215.1 Cuniculus paca | reverse complement strand
GTGCCTGGGTTTTTATCTCAGGGGTAGAACCTGTGAACAGTGTGCTGGCTGGATTCAGGACCGGGAGGGTGCCTGGACTAGCAATCTGGGTGGCCAAGAGGGGGAGTGGAGCAGAGGCAGAATAGTGGGAAGCTGAGAGGAGCAGATGGCTGTGGGGGGAGCAAGGGACAGGATTAATGGTGTTTGGGAATGACCTGGTGCTGACAGCCAAGGGAGACAGCAGGGCTGACTCACAGATCAGGATGGGAAATTTAAGAGAAACAAGGTTTTCCTCAGCCCAAGAAGCCATAGCCTCTACTTCTCTTTCTAAGACTTTCACCTTATGGGGACCTGGCCAAGATCTCCAACTCCCTGTATCAGGGATACCTGCCTGTATCGGTATGGCAAAAGGATAAAAAAACAGAGACAAATTGGGGCTGGGAAGTCAGTGCCTCAGGATGGGCAGAGACAAAGACATTCTGAGCTGACCACTATTTATTGGGTGTGTAAGTGATAGGAGGGACTAGCGGAAGATTCAACATCTTTGGAAGACTCAGCATGTTTGGAAGACTCAGACAGAGGTCTATAACACAGAGGGCAATGAATAATCTTGGGATGACTCAAGAGAGTGGAGATGCTAAAGAGGATCTTATGCTAAAGAGGATCTTGTGTGGAAGTGTTTTTTAATCTTAGTGGTTTTAGTTTGGTCTTAGTGGGTGGGAGAGGATGGCCCATCCCTAAAGAATTAATGGGAATCTCAAAAGGGTGATACTATAATCCTGAGCCTCCATTTATTCCTTAGGGAAGTACGTAAAATTAGCCATTTTGAATTTGTGATCCCCAACATGCCTGTTTATTCTGTTACTAATTTATTGCAGAATGTACCCCAGCTATCATTGCAGAATTTTTCTTTTCTTATAACAAGGGGAAAAAATTAACATTTTTAAAGGAAATTGGATAAGGCTAGTAAGATAAAATGGGATACCTTTTTTGGTATAGAAAACATTAGCAGGACTAAAGAGTGTGTAAATCAAAATGAAGAACTGCTACAATTGTTTCAGGGATTTAGGAGAAAAAAGAAATTCATGCCTTTGCTTGAATTATCAGAGTGATGGTTTGCTTGCTGGTAATGCATGTATAAGTGTACTGATGCTTTCTGTAAAAAATGTATCACCAACTGGGACATTGAAAGTAAGTTTCCTGTGTTAAGAAGCTGCTAAATTGGGCAGGGACAACAGAAAGGCACTGAATAGTCAATGAAAGTGGAAAGAATTTAGATCATCTATGTCACACAAAGCCAGTAAAAAGCTGTTTGTAGAATGTTAGCTGCTATCACACTGGTTTGATATTAACATACTAGTGAATAATTAAAATACGCCTGTTTATTTTTTAATAAAAAGAAAAAGCATGCAAGTTACTGTAGAGTTTATAATGATACCTGTAGTTGCATTTGTCAGATGTTGAGGTTTTTACTAGGAATGTGGATGAGATAACTTAGAAAATTCAAAAGCCAGTGTTCTCTGCTTTTCTCCACAGTCTTATTTTACAGCATTCAATATTATAATGCTTTTCAGAAAAATAAAATAAAAACCCTTAAAGCCACTTTGAAGCATTTTCATTATAGTTTATATTTCCTAAATTGAGTGGTTATTAAATATATTTTTCTGCTGGAATTATTTTTGAAGTGCATTTCTCATTTCATTTTCTCTCCATCAGCACATACCCAGGCATAGCTGATACTGTCTCTTGCTGCCTTGCGTTTTAAAATCTAGACTCCCATGAGGCGATCAGTTTCTTCCTTATAATTGAATATCCTTCTCCGTTAAATCCAGCCCTTTCTGCTAACTGGTTTCCTTGGTTCTTTCTTCAGGGCTGGGGTGGAAAAGTTCAGTTTGTTATTCAAGACAAATGACTGCAAGAAAAGAGCACTTTACGCTATGATTAGAAAGAGACTCATACTGAGTAGCAGCCAGAGACACAGTCACTTGTGAAGCCATAGTTTTGTGTGATGTGTTGGATATACTTAAAGATGTTCAGTATTTTAGTAACAGTGGAATTATTGGACCCCACCATTTTCTGAAAGACTTGTCTGAATTTCATGTCTGGCAGATAGTAGTAACTGTGTAACAGCATGGAAAGAGAGGAGTTGCAATGGAGGAAGGGCAAGGATAAAGGAAGGGGCATTAGAAGAAGAATTTTCTAAGGAGGGCAAGATAATGAACAGGGAGGAGATCAAAACTGAATGCTCTGTTTCCTGCTCCTTAGAGTGAGTCAGACACTGCTGGAGTGCTTGAGGAAGTATTTTCCTGGAGACTTTGTTGAGTGTTCAAGTGCTTTGGGAGGTCAGAAAAAATCCTGGTATGGACTTTTCAAACAAAATGCTACTTTCCTGAGTGCCCCAATAAAGCCCAATTAAATAAAACTGGGATAGTGGTTATCAAGTACTTTATAACCATCGTTGTTATTCTTCAACTCTAAATTGTTTGCCAGAGAAATCACAAAGGTAGCTGGTACCAGGTAGGACCTAATATGTACAACCTTGACTTAAATGTGATCAGCAACTAGCAAGAACTTTAGCACAGAATTTAGGAATGCTCAGGGTTCTTAGAGCAAACCTTATGTATTGAATGAATTCAATGTGCCTTGATATACACTATGACGTAATTTCTAAGTCAAGCTAATTAACAGACGCACTCTTTGCATATTAGCCATGTGTATGTGTGTATGTGCAGTGAGAATACTTAAAATCTGTGTGATTTTTTTGGCTACAACCTGTTTCATTCTTCCCCTTATTCCTTCTCTGATGAGAATGGACCCCAGGGCCTTGTGCATGCTAGGTGAGCACCCTACTGCTGAGCTCCATTCCCAGTCCTCATTTCATCACTTCCTTAGTTCCCCCACCTTACCCCAGAGAGTTAGGCTGGATTCATTTTGGTTTATTTGTTTGTTTTTTATCTTTTATTTTTTTGGTACCAGGGATTGAACTCACCACCTCGTGCTTGCCAGGCAGGCGCTTAAGCCGCTGAGCTAAATCTCCAACTGGTTTGGATTCATTTTGACCTCACCACAGTGTGTGAACTCTTAAGAGTTACCTTACTACCCACTCCTTATCACCACAAGCTAGGTATCTTCAACAATAGGGATTTATTTGTACACAGTTCTGGAGGTTGGAGTTCTGAGTTCAAGATGTGATCAGGGTTAGTTATTTCTGAGGGCTATGGGGGAGAATCTGTCTCATATCTTTCTCTTGACTTTTGGGGGTTTGCTGGCCATCTTTGGCATTTGATCTTGGCCTTCATGTTCTCATGGTGTTCTCCCTGTGTGTGTGTGTGTCTCTGTCTATTCACAAGGTGTTCTTTCTAGAAGGATGCTTGTTGTATTGAATTAGGGGCCTACCCATCTCAATGACTTTATCTTAACAGTATTACATCTACAGTGACCTTGTTTTCAAGTAAGATTATATTTTGACACCCTGGGGATTGCATCCATAACAAATGAGCTCAAAATGAGGAAATCAAATTGAGAAACATTTTGCTCATTTTACTTATGTGCCCAAGGGGTGAGGCGTCCCTTAGATAGGGAGAAGCTCCCAGAGTGTATTTCTCTAAGAGGGTTACCAAGATGCCGAGTAAAAGCAGCTTTGCAGTGGCACTGGAAAGGGATGTATAATTATGAGGCCGGTGGAAGAAAAAGCAGGTAAATATAGTTGAAGGGGAGTTGCCAGGAAGCAAGAGTGACATAACTTGGCTCATGGTGGGTCAGAAGTATTCCAATTATTTGTGTCCGAGAGGCTTCCAGCTTCTATATTTCCTTACCATTCAATGAAACCTGGGCACCTTGCTCTTTTCTGCCTCTCCATCTTGAGTGCCCTTGTCCAGATTTTAATTGGTGCCTGTGTTACAACTCAAAGCAAGCCCTTCCCCAGTGCGGGTGTGATATCTCGTAGATATGGATAGTCAGGTGGTCTTGGCCTTCCTGTACCCTCAGAAACTGTTATGTAGAATACTTAGGAAGGCTAGTAGGATAATATGTTAGGTTTAATAAGGATAAAATGTGCTTTTCTGGGCTAGCCTGGGACTTTACCACATGAAATCTGGAAAAATGACATTTTAATTTCTAGCCAACCACGAATTTACAAATTTATAGAATGTAATCCACTTCTAGAATGGAGAACTGTATTATTAAACTGCTCAATTTAATAATTAAAGGTAGAAAAATATATTTGGTCCATGCAGTCAACTAGCAGCTTAATATATACAGATTGTTTGAAGCTAAATCTAAAACCAAATATTCAGAATACAAATAGATCAGGGGAAAACACAAAAATAAAAAGCATGTGTAAGTCACCCAGAAACTTCACATAGACAAAGGGAACCTCTGAAAAAATAAAATAAAACAAAATTAAAAACTTTAACCATTCCATAACAATCGTGGCCCCCCCCATCATATCTTATTTCTTTTCCTTAACTTATAAACTTAGAAGTCTCATGGAAAAAATGTTACTTTGATTCAGCATGGACAATGTATTTAAAAGTGTAGCTTGATTTTTTTTAAATTTTATTTTAAAGAGAAAAAAATAACAGAAAAATCAAGAAGCAAAAACAACAAGAGCAAAAGGGCAACAACAAAGAACAACAATAGCTATATAGCTTTTCAAAACAAGATCATAGGAATTTAACAATGGTTGTTGCATATTGTTATCTTCAAAATAGTTGCTCAGGTTACCAGATACACGAATAAAACAAAATAGTAAAATGGAACAAAACTACCTTGATTTAATGTAACTTATTTTTTTAAAATGTTTTTTGGCCAGTTAGTCTGGCTCTTAACCTGTACTTACAATAATTAACTTGATAAGGACTTATAAAATAAATAAATGAATCTGATACTAGCAAAAAGAAATAGTCTTATGCTTCTTGGAATCCTTAATAAGATATTTCTTATAAGTACCACAACTATAAATTTTTGTAACTGCATTTTTTAAAAAGGGGAGCCCATATCGGTATTTTCCAATTTAAGAAAAGAGAAAAGGAGTGGCCATCATTCTACCTTTTTATTAGTGGTCACTTTAACTTATGAAACTATATGATCTGTTCTGTAAAACAAGAGGGCATTTGCCAGTGTATCCTTTGTACCAATGACTTAATAGGGTTTTCCTTCTTTGTTATATTCTTATTTCAAAAACTAAGGTGGATTATGCTTTTTAAATTTTTTAAAGAATGAGAATCCTATAAATTAAGATAGAGATGCCTTGAACATTAGAAACTTGATTTATACAGCTCATCTGTGCATATGTGCTTCTTAGGGCAAAGGTTTAGAAAACTTTGATAACTTAATGGGATCTGTGAACCTATTTCAAGAATTATTGGCTGAATAACTGAATAGAGAAGAAACAGCAACTGAGGTTTTGGTTTTATGCCTTATAGAATTTGGATTAAATTTTGCTAAAAGACCCTTTAGTAGTGTAAAAGATTAAGTTTTTCTTTTTGTGCAGCCTACTTCACAACATTTTCACCTAGTCATCATAACTGATGATTTGAGGTACTGGAAAAGTAGTGTCAGAACTAAAAAGTTGACTCAAAACCAGCTTGTCTGCCATCAAGTGAAAAAAGAGAGAGTGTGTTTTGAGAATATTTTCAGTTAGAACTGTGGTTTCTGAATTAAGTTCTGTTAAATGTTCTCTCAGTGAGAAGCTCCCTGACAGGGGGTCTCCTGGTCTTCACCTGTGGGGAACACGGTATACTAGGTACCCCTACAAGCCATTCCTTATGCACGTGCATTTAGAAGAGACTTCAAAAGTGTGAAGGAAAAAGGAAACTTGTATATTTTTCTTTAAGCTTGTCATACAAAATATTTTAAGTCTGGCAAAGTTTCTCTTATGTATCATTATTAATATTGAACCAAAGATTGGAATAAGTGAATACTTACTAGTATCGAGTCCCATAGACATGAAAGATTATGCTCTGTGCAAGTATAATTTTTTAAGCAGGAAAGATTACAATGAACACAGAACTATAAGAGCATAAGCATGCAGGTGTAAGTGGTACAATTTTAGAAAAACCTCCCTTACAGTCTTTTAAAATATCACTCCCTCCTCATTCCTGTGACTGATGCCTGAAATTCCACTGTCAGATCCTTAAGCTTTAGTATAAGTATGTTAAAGTTTAAATCTATTTGGAGAAAGTAATGTGTTCAGCAAATGTGCTGCATTACTTATAGAGAACTCGTTGGTAGACAAAGAGAATTAAATGTGAACTTTGTGAAACCATTTCGATAAAAAGAAATCCAAGCCAGCTGTGGTGGTGTATGCTGTAATCTCAGGCTAAAGTAGGAGATTCGAGCCCAGCCTGGTGAGTTAGCAGACTTAATTAGACTCTGTCAAAATAAAAATTTAGTAAGGGATGGGGAGGAAGCTAAACACAAAGGTCCTAAATTCAATCCCTTGTACCAGATGAGAAAAAAATTCAATGAGTTGAGAAGTTGACTACTGAGATAATTAGTGTTAATGCTGCTGACTAAATAAATAGCTGGAAAAAAGAAAAAAAAAAAAAAAAGAGAGAAAGCAGAAAAAATTTACTACAAATTTTTTGTTTTTCAGTTAGATTGATGGGAACGAGGGCTAAAACCAGGAAAACAAAACCGGAACTTTACCTGTTAGTGAGCAGGCTTAATTTAAAGTGTGCTGGGGCTACACTGGCCTTCCTCCACACTTGGGTCCTCCATCCCTGCCACTGTTGGAAGACAGAGACCTGCTTTCCTCACACCATATCCCCTGTGAGTTCTGAACCTGCCATGGCGTCCTGATTTTGTCTTCTGACTGTCCCCCTCCTCCCAAGCTCTCTGTATGCGTCTCTTAGCACATTATCCCTCTCTCAGCATGGGACAGCATCCAGTTAGGGACAGAGGCTCCTTTATATCATCACTGAGTGCACAGCCCAGACCCTAGTAGTTACAAATATTTCTGGTGGGACAGAAGAGGGCAAAGAAAGGTCTTGAAAGCTGAAGCGTGTAAGCCTGTGCTGCCACCTAGGATTTCTGGAGATTCCTTCTTGGGTTCTTAGCCTTACAATGTGTCTTCTCCCTGTGGTACTTCCGGACTTTATCTGCAAGGCGTCTTTAGTAGGAGACTGGCTATTGTGGAATTGTTTTGTTTTTTAAGATGTGTCAGGTTATTTATAAAGCTCTTAAAACAGTGCCTGCCGCATAGTAAGTACTATATGAGTGTGTGTTAAAGGAAATAATTAAATAAAAACCCATTTTTTTTAAATACAAGAAGGCAGTTGTGTCTGTAGAATTGTCAGTTGGTTATATCATTACTGATGTTAGTCTTAAAGCTTGCCTAGCTTTTCATTCATTTCAATTCTGTGTTTGTTAAGTGTATGCTATCAACAGGACCTATGCTAGCTATACAGCTAATATTGTGATGGTGAATGAGGTGGCCGTGACCTTCTAAGACTGTGTAGTTCCCCGCAGTGGGGACAGAGGCTCAGGCTACAGAGAAATCTCCCAGCTCATCCAGTGCCAGTGTCTCTCCAGTTAGCTTTTGCGGATTTGTGCTTCGTTTCTTCCTTTATTATCTGCTATTGCTAGAGCTCTGTATAGTCTGTTTATTGGTAACACTGTTCCTTTCTGCTCTTTAACTGTTAAGTACATGTAGAGGTGTCTCTTTCCCTCATCTCCTAATCCCCGGTCTCTCAAATGGTTGTTCTCCAGCAGAAATCCCATTACTCCGTGGCTTCTAACTTTCAGTTTTTTCTAACAATTCCTAGCAATTCCACATTTTATGTAGTTGATTCTGTGATTTACTAATGTAAATGGTTTGGAGAGTTAAGGTCCTTGGGTAGGCTCATCTGGACGTGTCCAGTGAGGCAGAGCAGATTGTGTAGGGTGACAACCACGGCCGTGATTGCAGGGTGTGATGCCCATTGGAAGTTAACAGATGGAGTGTACCATTGGATTTCCAGGTCAGCAGAGCAAAAGCAAATAGTCCAAGAACTGGGCATAAGTTAGGATTGAGTGTAGCCGGAAATAGCACAGAACTTGACAATAGTGACTTCATTAGGTAAGGAATTTTCAAAGTATGATTATATAGCAAGGAGCCTGGACATGGAGACAGTTGCTGCAGTCACTCCTGCTGGTTCATCAGCATCAGAGTTAGTGGCTTTTTATTCTCTTGACACTTCCCTCATGGTTGTAAGATGCCTGCTACAGCTTCTGTCTTCACGTTTATGTTTCAAATAGGAAGAAAGCAATGGCAATGCCATTTCCTACTGAAGCAAACAGTTGAACTGCGGTCGGTAGGATTTTGACAGGCAGAGAAAGATCCAGAGTACAAAGTCGGTAAGGTAGAGGGTTTTTCTCCAAAGCAATAGCTAGTTTGGTTTAGGAGGCAGAAGTGTGTAGTAGTTAAAAGCCTAGGCTTTGAGTTAACCTGGAATCAACTCCATTCGTGACAGTAGTATGCTATTGTCTTAGAAGAGTATTTCAATCTCTGAACTTTGGTTCTTCATTGGAAAATGGAGCCTGTAAGAATACCTGCCTTCAAAGGCACTTTGAAGATTAAATGACAGTAGATATGTGAAGTGTGTAAGAGGAACCAAGCACCAAGTAGTTCTTCAAAAGAGATCCATTCTACTTTGACTACCATTACCCTGACTGTTCTTGTATCCTGGTCATCATCCTCAGTACTGATTACAGCTATGCTGCTTCTGTGCCCACCTGAAGAGAATAACATAATGGTAGGTTACATTCAGATCCTGAAGAGTGAAAATCCTAGGGTTTTATTCTTTAAGCAGCTGAAGATGAAAATCTCACAATCAAACCAATTTTTTCTGTCCATCATACAACACTTTTCAGATGCTCACATTTAAGATTTCTTATGATCTTTAGTTTTCACCTGGTCAATATAAAAATACTAGTCCAAGTCAGCAACAACAAAAAAACCTTATTCTCAAGAATAAATTTATGATGTTTGTGACAGAAGTACAAGTACATGGATCTTTAGTACATGTTCACACTTAGCTTTCACCCAGTTTTCCAAATGCCTTTCTGCTTTATAGGTTATCACTGTGAATCTCATTTCCCATTTTGGTAATAAACTTAACAGCTGAAATTTTTTCTTGACTGGGTTTTATATTTTAAATTATCCATGTATTCACTTTGGATTTTGACATTTAACAACTCCCCTGAAATACATGGGAGAAAGTACCATGACATAGGAGACTCTGACATGTAGTTTAGGGGAGGAAATAAATGCCACACTCAAAGCAATTATCCAGGTGGTATTAAAAACATTAAATATGTATCAGAAAGTTAAAATGAAGCTTTAGTAAGAAGATAAGAAGCCCAGCTGATAGTATATATGTTAAAAAACTGTTTGTATTCTGTTTTCTGCTGGGTGGACATCTCCCCCAAATAAATAACCTTTTAATCAAACCTGTTAGTTTTATAATAGGAAGTTCTGTGACAGATAAAACCTCTATGTTAAGTATATAGTATAAGATATTTGTTTGAAATACACATGATTACTGTATAGTTGTATATCATTTCTATTTTCTAGTTTTAGGAAGAGACCAGTAACCTTTCTGCTGTGAGGGAAACACACACACACTCACACACACACACATTCACACACACGGGCACCCTAAAATTGTGTGACATCTAGGGAGATCCTAGATGAGTCCTAGTTTTAACATGCAAAGTAGATCCAGCTCTCAGTCACACTCAATATTAATTCATGACTTTTGCACCGTATAGGTCAGAACCATTTTCCCTGTCCAGTTCAAAGACTTCTTTCCCCTGCTTTTCCTCTTGCTTCCTGTATCTTCAGGAATTTATGAATGATTCCATTCCAGTGAGGTACAACAGGACTTGGCAAAAGTTGATGGTGATCTCTCTTCTAATTATACCCTTTACCCCTACGTGAGGTTTTCTGGGCTCTTTCATGGAAACTTTCTTCTTTGCCAGCCTGTACTTCTTTTGTTGAGGAATCAAGGTCTCTGGTGGTAGCTGAGTGAAAAGGAATAAAGATAAAAATGAAGGCGTGACTCCTTGAAAGATAAAGACGGAATCTTAACTTGAAGATTGTGAACAAAAGGTGAGAAGCTGCGTTATCCTTGTAAGTGGTTGGATAGGGTAACTACAGTAACCCAGATGGCCAACAGGAGCACTCCCTGTGGTAAAGGCTTTCTTTTCTGTTCAGAGACTTCCGAAGCTCCCCATCTGTAGATCTACTAATGGGAAGCCCTGGAGTTCTCCAGGCACAGCAAAACAATCACCCGGAGATAGAACTCCCCACAGAAAAATGAACACAACTTCTTTTATGAAAGACAGGTCACTGCTAAAAGTAACTCTACATACTTATCATCAATTGTTGGGGGAAAAAAAAAGATTTATGATGACATTGAGGTAGGATAATCTCAAATATGTTCTGCATTGTTTTTAAAAGCTTTGTGTTTAAAATTCATAGCACTTTCTAATCCTGATAAAGTAGCCTAATTTTCTAGCTTGCTTTGTTCAGTAAAATGTATTTCTAAATCCATTTTAAGCAGCTATTTCTTCAATTTGAGTAATTTTCTCTTGAGTTAATAGATTCTACACAAGCATACCTGACTTTTAATGTTAATATGTACTATATATTCCAAACTTGCAAGTGACAATAGAAAGCACAATCAAAATGAAATTCAGTTGTTTAAAGCATATCTTGCTAGTTATTTTGTTAAAATGTTTCTTCATTTTACTCTTCTTTGCCAAAGTATAGTGAAACCAAATTATATTTTACCTTGCATTGAGGCACCATCTCCTGCTTCCCTCACCACTAAAGTGAAAGGAAAAAAAAAAACATGTTAGATGTGGTTGTGTCATTTTGAGATAAGATGACTTTAAAACTACCATGTCAATAGCAGATGTTTGCCTAATGCAGTAAATCCCTACATCAGTAAGTTCAGCTTCATAACCAAAAAGGAAAAGCATTTTGATTTTGAAGTATTTGGCATTGATTTATAGAAAGATGAATTTATTTTACATCGATTCTAAAATATTTTAATATTTTATCCAAACTGTCATGCCTGTGTAATAACATCTGTGGATATTTCTGTCGTTTCCTTTTGACCATAAGGTACTAGCCTAATTGCCACGAATCGCACTTTTTTTCTTCTTCTTCTTCTTCTATTTAGCAAAGCCACTGGCTCTCTGAAAAACAGAGGACTGCTATAGAGATAGGTAGCAATTTTCTAAATCAGGAGGCCAGGGCTTAGCAGCACAAGCACCAGCCTGGCAGACTCAAGGTCCTGAGTTCAATTCCCGGTACCAAAAAAATCAGTCAATCAATCAGGTGGTCAGACAAAAAGAAAACATAGATGATATATGTAACTAAGGCAGTATCTTCTCTAACAGGGCAAAGTCTGGTGAGAAAAGTCTCATGTATACCCTATCTGTTGTGCCCCCAGTTTCTATAAGAGCACAAGCATATGGTGAGTGCTCAGTAAATTTTAAGAGAATGGATGGGAAAAGATTGGGAAAGAGTGGTTGGGCTGAGCACAGAGATGTTAGCCCAAGTCACACAGGGCCCTGAGCTTGTGAGTAGTTTCAGTTTACCCTTGTGTGTTTGAAAACTGACAGCCAGGCTAGATGCAGAACAGGAGTAAGAAGTAAGCCAGCTGGGCACTTCTTCAGTGTGCTTATCTGTAAGTGGCATTGAAATCACTGAAAATGTTCTAGACAGAGGAAATTGTGTTCAGTAGAATTCCTCTTCTGTCTGTGAATTGGGATTAGACATAGGTTTTCTAGGGATGTGCTCACAGGTTCCCTAACAGACCTCCTCTGCTTCCTTTGGATAGTTGGTGGAGTTCATCACAGAGCTTTTGTTTTGCTAAGTGGGGTATTCAATTTTGGGAGAAGAGCCTGTGTTTTGGAGGAGAGAGAATAGCAAGTGCTGTTATCAAGGGTCTTACTTTGTGTCTAGAATTAGATAATTTTTAAAACAACATTTACAGGATATTGTCCTAAAAGGATATCAAGTCTTTAGTCTGCACAGAGTGATTACATGTTTAGGTGTTAATCGAAGCCCTAGATGAATGCTTTCTAATATGTATGAAATTTTAAAAAATTTAGTAGCTACATTAGTCAAGTAAAAAGAAACAGGTGAAGCAATGATGATAAGGTGTTTTATTTAACCCAATAAATTATAATCTATCAGGGTATAATCTACAGATTTTAAGATATTTTACAGTGTATTTTTTTGTGCTAAATCTTCAAAACCCCGTGTGTATTTTATGTTTGTGACCCACCTCAGTTGGAACGAAGCTCATTTAAAATGCTCTTCAGCCCTGTATGGCGAGTGACCACTGAATGAGACAGAACAGTCCCCAGTTCACAGAGAACTAGCAGCCTCCATCTGGCATCCCTGAGCTGGTCCTAAAAGATCCTTTAGCAAAAATTCTCTCTCTGCACAGGATGAAGTTTCCAATGTTGATGTTATTCTAGGCAGCTAAGATAGATTAGAAACTAATGTACAGCCAGAGAGGGACCAGGCTCTCAAGAAAGTCAGCACAAGAATGAAGACATCAGAATTGTGGATGGAGGTGCATCTATAGAAGGCCAACCCTTAAGATAAAGGTGCATTGGTCAGGCCTGCATGCCTCCTCCCTAAGGGATAAGCAGTGACTGGAGAGTATATTGTAATTAGCACCACCTGGTAAGGGAAGTCCAGCTAGGCATCAGGCACTCAGGTAGGTGACCATAGCATCTGGACCCATCTCTTCCCCAAAATGTTTATTCTTTCCATGTGCCCTTGCTATGTGACTCGCTTCCCTATCAGATCAATATTAGCTAAGCAGCTATACTTGTAAGTCTAAAGATTGTAGTTTGACTCATGTTGTACCCATATTGTGACTTTGCTGTATAAATTACCCCTGACAAGGAGCCTTGGTGGGCATTCCATTTGAGAATCCCCCTGTCTCTCAGGAGCTCTCTCTCAATACTCTTGAACCCCACTGTGCTTTGAAATTCATTTTTCAAAATTTGAGAGACACAAACTCGGCACATCTGACACGTAGCAGGTTGGGAGTTACATTTCTCCTATATCAATACCACTTTTTAAAAGTCTTTTTAAGAAACGATACTTACAAATATCTTGAAGTATTTGTCTTTAAAAGTGATTCTTTAGGTAGTATAATGCTTGCATGTCAGTGCTGTTTCTTTGGCTGACCATATCTACTGAGTGAAGCATCATCAGTAGATACTCTTATCAGTTTAGGGGTACCCACATGTAGTTAGATCAGTGATGGGCTATGTCTGATAATTATAGAGGGGGCCTGCATTATGGATGCCATATTTGGAAGTTAATAAGGAACTTACACAGAATACCAGAATCAGTTGTAAAATATAAAAAGGAGTAAAGGAAAAGGAGCAAAGATATAGATGATTATATATACTTGCAAGTTGTCAGATAATTTTACTTAGAGTTCATTTTACTAAGCAGTTCGTTCCTTTCCTTTTTCCTTATGAACTCACTCCCTTTGGTATTTTGTTTTAATTTTTTAAATTGAGCTACATAAATCACATAGAGTGATGTTCATCCTTTAAGGAGTACACTTCAGAGGTTTTTAGCATAATCACAAAGTTATGATCACCACTATGTAGTCACAAAGTTAACATAATCACAGTTGCGTATCACCACTATGTAATCATGAAGTCCTTTGTTATGATTGTAGATCTTCTAGGGCTCATGTACTTGTAACTCTTCCTCCTTGATAGCCTTATGCAGAAAGAAGGCAGAGGGGGAGAGGGATGAGAACAAAAAAGAGGGTCATCATTTCTGGGAACCCATATTTGAACTGTGAATTATTTATAGATTTTTTTCAAATACTTTTTAGAGAACTAATACAATGTTAAAAATTAGAGAAAGTGGAGAGCTAGGTTTTGGAGATACCTTGATGTTTTCCATTTTGATTCTTTGCCCAAAATGCAGACAAAATGACCTTGTAAATACTTATATTGAATAGTTTTCTTTTTCCAAATTAGTAAAAACAAAACAGAACAAAAGCTTAGTTTTATTTGCAAGATTGAACACGCTAAAATGGAAGTTAATTGCTTTGATTAGTAACTCATTTCCACCTTTATTACAGCTCTGAAATTCATTTTTAACAACCTAAATTTAAAAAGCGAAAGGAAATGTCTGTCATATAAGATTAACTCAAGGACTCTTGTGGTAACAAGATTCTACCACATACCTCTGAACTGTTAGCATAATTGTTTAGAATATTGTCTTAGCAACACTACCGTCGATTACCAATGATTATAAAGTCAGACTCCCTCTCTTGTAATTCATTGGACACACACCATTTTGCATTATTTTTGAAAGGTCACACTTTTATTTTCATTTGGAGGAAGGCAACTTCAAGGATTTTGGTTATCATGACTAATCTTATCCTTGGGGTATTAGAGATATTTTTTAACCCTAAAATGGTGATTTCTTTCTTTTTTTATTATTACTTATTTTTGGTGATGGATTTCTGATTGCCATTCTTTTTGAACATAACTCACTGCTGAATTGTGATGGCTTGTTGCTTTGCCCACATGATGGACCGGACGCATGGAAAAGTATTTCCATAACTCCCTATTAGGTTGAAGGGAAGAATTGGAGAGAGCGGGTGTTACTTTTTAAAAAAATTTTTGAAGTTTTCTTTCCTTCTCATGCTTTTCTTTTCTCTCTCTCCCCTTCCTCACATGGGCAGCTATTATCCTGGTTCATGTAAGCATATCCTTGTGGAATAATTGGTTCTAGACTGAGTAGTGCCACATTGATATCTATATAGGGTTTTTTTGGCTTCTGTCTTTACTCTGTCCTGTTCTTCAGTCCTGAAACTGGATCTTTATGCCTCATCCAAAGAATCTCTTTTAATTTTAGCCTTCATTTTTTTATACATTCTATTTATTAAAAACACAGTGTCTCATTGCAGATTGCAAGTACATATAAATTAGTGTCAAAGCTAACATTCAAAACTCTCTTGCTAACTTTAATCGATAATTTCTTAGAGAGCCATAGAAAACATGGGGCTAATGAATAATGTGCCCAGGAGCTCTTATTATAGGGCTGGCATGATTTCCACTTAATGACAAGCTTTCTCAAGCAGCAGTTGATTTTAAATCCTATTTTTTATTAGTGAAGTATAAAATGCTAATAATACCTTCTATTGTGCTGTTCTTTTGTAGCATAGGTGCACATATCTTCCGTGTTCACCAAGGCTCTTTTAAAGATCTTACCCGTGACTTCCTATATCATAAATAAGATTTGTTCAGGAAATAAAAATGTGTGTTTTCCCATTGTTAGCTATATGTTTTTCTAATAATCACATCTGAAGCTTATTATACGGTAATAGCCTTAAGATATTATTTTTTTAAATGTACTACTTTGGTCTTAATACTAGTTTTTAATCTCTTCTTGTTTCTATGAAGTCTGAATGAGATTTTCAAAATTGAATAATAATTTGATCCGTTAATCTTTTGAAGCTAGTAATTTTATTTTCCTCTCTTTGCAGTCTCTGAGGTTCGCAAATGAATAGAGCTTCATTACTGCAGTCTGCATTTAATAACCATTATCCATTATCTTGTAATTAAGACTCCCTGTAACGAATCATGAGGACAATGCAAAAATACATAGTACATTTCTTTAATGAACTGGAAAATGTTCATCTTGTTCTATTTAGTAATGAGTTGCTGAATAGTCATTAAATCCACTGGAGAATAGAGCTAGATGGATTTTGAAGACTGTCTTGAGTTTGTGGTTAATCTATTAGAATTAAAATTTCATCTTCTATTTTTATCAACAGCTGATTAGAAGTCATTCTGTTTGACCAAATTGATTAGAAGACCATATACAAGGGCAGCTGTTGTTTAATGAAAGTTTTTAATGAAACTGTACCATGGAGACTTGTAATTATGGGCCTTAGAAAAGCTTTGAGTAGCTTTAGACCACAAGAAAAGTATTGTGCTGAAGATTTCAAATTAGGAAAATAAAAAAATAAGATTCTATACAATACTATAAATTTATTATTAATTTTTATTTCAACTAATCACAGTTGCATACTCGTCTATTTAATGTGTTACTTTGGACTTTTCCACTCCTTTCGTCTCCTAGTTTAGTCTTTTCATTGAAATTGTGAGTATAGAGGACAGAACAAGAACATATCCCTGTATGTGGATATCTTCTTTTAACTGTAAGATATTTTCTCATAAGGCTCCCCCGCCAGGCTGAGCAGAAGTAAGCTTGGTTAATGTTGGATTTACGTGAACTCTGAGGAGAGTCAGTGGTGCTCTGTGGTATTGGTAATTCGAAAGGTAACATTTATTTCTCTCAGGTAATTTTGTTTTAGCAGCGGGGCAAGGCAAGCAATATTAAAATAAGAAGTATAACAAAAGTGTGGGCCTACTTAGTCCCATTGGAAAATCTATTGTTCTTTTGACAGTAGTAGAGTACTAATGTGCTTTCTAAAGTATTTTATGTAATTGAGCCTACCTCTTTGAGTTTAAAGAAATAGCCAGTGCCTACCTGCTTGAACTATATGCTTGCTATTATCCTTTTCTAACACGTCTTGCACAGACATAAACTCAGCATCTTAAAGCACCAATTTCATGTGGTCTGATCTTGCAAAAGACAGAGCCCACATTGTGCCTGCAGGTTCACTCTAGTGTTTTATATAAGGGATATTTACAGTAACATACATTAAAACATACCTTCATGACCCCAACCCCCAAGATTCCTTGGATATACACATTCCATATTGTTTGACAGTGTGCCTTATCCTTTATAACTTCTGTTGTTTTACGTAATAGTAAGGTTGTTCTATATGTCTGCTCATGTTTATATTTTTTCTTCAAGGTCTGTAACAAATCCTGCCTGTTCCATGAAGTATTCCTGTATTAGTCTATCTAGTGGATCCCTTTGCACCTTTCCATTTCTTGTTGACCGTAATACTTACTTGAACTATGTCCAGAATACATTATCTACCATATATGTACTTATTTCAATCCACATTTTATTTAGAAATTTATTTAGACAGTAAAGGTTTGCTTGGCTGCTTAATGACTTCCAGTTTCAGGTGTGACTTGTAAAGATCTTAGAAATTTCACTTCCATTCTCAGAGCAAGAAAAAGATGAATAATCTAAAAATCAGTAGCTTCTCATAAGCATCAAAGAACTGAGGTTGTATGGCAAGCTGCTACCACTCAATCTATAGAGATGGTTGAATTCTAAGAGTCACAACAGAGATCTCCTTACCTGGAGCAGAAGTTGTTGCCAAGAATTAGGAACATATTACATGGTAATATTGACATTTTTTGGAGTGTAAGTATGGCCTCCAGACTTTTGTGGGATTTACCTCTGGGAACTCCACTAGGTTCTCAAAGTGAAGTGAAGAGCTAAGAAAGGTCCTTTCTTGATTCTGGCAGGGAAGGATAAGGTAATCATTATGAAACATTCCCAGAATGTTCTGCATAACCAAGCCCACTATGCAGTTCAAAAGACTTAACCACATCTATTCTCACTTGGGACAAAAGCTTTTCTCCTCTGGTCTTCCTGTCTCATTAAAATGAGGGAGGAAAGCTATAAAACATTTGTGAAACTCATGGCCTATGGATGCAGACCCACTGAGGGACTGAGGTTTAATCCTAACATTGTAGAATGACTTTTCTCCCTCATCCAATACTACCAAGCCAACATGACTCTAGTGTATTACAGGAGATAGAGTCAATGGGCTGCCTCTGAGGTGGAGTTTTAGGGAAGCCCAGTGCAACCAGGGTAGACTAAAACAAGGATACTATAACAGTCTAACTACTGTAATACCTACAACTATAGGTAGCAACTATTCCTGTTGCTGAGACACAATACCTGATACCCACAAGTTAAAGGAGGAAAGGTTATTTTAGTTCACAGTTTGTACAGATTTTAGTCCATAGTTGGCTGGCACCCAGGCAGGGGAGCATGGCAGAGGAGAAACAGTTCATGGGATTGCAGGCATGAAGCAGTGAGATTTCCTTCTTTCCCTTTTTTTTTTTTTTTGTGGCACCTGGGATTGAACTCAAAACCTCGCACTTGCCTGGCAGGTGCTTATGCCACTGAGCTAAACCCCCAGCCCTTGTTTTATTTGGAGACAGGGTCTCGCTATGCTGTTCAGGCTGGCCTTGAGCTCACTTTGTAGTCTTGACCTCACAACAATCCTCCTTTCTCAGCCTCTGGAGTGCTGGGATTACAGGTGTGTGCTTCTTTCCCTTTTTATCCCATTCAGGCTTCAAGCCTATTGGTTGGTGCCACTCACACCCAGGGTGGGTCTTTTCTATAAGTTCATCATCTATACTCAGAACTATGCTAAACCTATCAGCAGACTAATCTAGTATCACATACCCATGATCCCATATCACAAACCCATGATTCAGTCATCTCCCCAAAGCCCCAACTATGAAGCACATGAGACCTTGGGGAAACACCTAGATAAAAGCCATAGCATATAGCAAACATTAAACATAGAACAGCTTTTAGCCAGATTGACGTAAAACCTCACACTCAAGGTATGTTTATTTTAGTTACTGAGTACATTATGTATGACTTTCAACAGAAATAATAATGGATGCTAAGTGACAGTAAAACTACAGTCTATAGAGACAAAACAAGCAGAACCAGATTCAGATAGGATGTAAATGTTGAAATTCTCAGACAGAATCTAAAGTAACTACTGTTGTTATGGTTTAGTTGTAGATTGTTCCCCAGAAGTCTCATGTGTTCAGCAGTGAGGGTTTGGAAAGGTGATTAGATCATGGAGGCCCTATACTCTTCAGTGGATTAACCCACTGATGCATTCATAGTGAAATGTACTGTTAAAGAGGTAAGGCCTGGTTGGAAGAGGTGGGTTACTGGAGGTGTGACCTAGAAGGGTATATTTCCCTCCCAAGCACCTCCCACCTTTTTCTGCTTCTTGGACACCATAATGTGAGCAGATTTTCTCCACCATACCATTATACCATTCCATTTCTGGATCTGAGCCTGCCAACTCTGAATCTGTGAGCTAAAATAAATGCCTCCCACTTAAGTTGTGAGTGTTGGATATTATGTTCCAATAAGGAGGAAAGTGATGTCACATAACTACAATTATGCTATTGGCTTTACTAGAAAAATAGACAACATGAAAATATATAGGTAATGCAGTTATATGAAAATTCTAATAAGAATTAAAAGGAAATACTAGAAGTCAAAAACACTGAAACAGAAATGAAGAATGCCTTTAACGGACCCATCAGTAGCCTAGACATATATGAGGGAAAGAAAAAAAATCAGTGACAATGAAGATAGGTAAGTTGAAACTACCTAAACCAAAATATAATAAGGAAAAAATGATAGGGGAACATAAAACATGACATCCCAAAATTCTGGGAGGATTTTAAAAATTGTAGCATGTACGAGATTGGAAAATAGAGCACCAGCATACTAGAAGAAATAATAGGATTGGAAAATAGAGCAGCAACATACTGGAGGAAATAATGGGATGAATTTTCCACAATTAATGGCAGATATTACACCACAGATCCAAGAAGTTCAGAGAATGTGAAGTAGAACATATACCTAGTCATATCATATTCAAAAAGAAGAACATCAAAGATAAGTAGAAAATCTTGGGAAAAGCTAGAGAAAAATAAACTTATTGACAGAAGAAAAAGGAAATAACTACAGTGGACCTGTCAACAGAAATCACATCAGCAAAGAAGAGAGTAGAGTAAGTTGCTTAAAAATGTTTAAAGAAAAAACTCCAATAACTCAGAATTGTATAGCCAATGAAATTATCCTTCAAAATTGAACACAAACAAAAATTGGTGGAATTCACTACTTGAAGTTCTGCCCTGTATGCAAGAAGTGTTAAAAACAAAAAAAGGCCTTCTAGAGAGAAAGAAAATGTGACAGATCAAAACTGATGTACATAAGAAGGAAGAGCATTAAAGAAGAAATAAATGAATAAAAATAGTTTTGTTAATTGATCTAAAATATAACTAGTTATATTAGTAATAGTATAACAGTTTATTGGGTGATTATTTCTTAATGAATAAGTGAAGTGAATTACTGCAATTTTTTTTAAAATAGAAAGGATTTAGAAATACTTTTTAAAAAGTTACCTGCAGCACCTGTGTAGTGGTGTAGTGTTATCTGAAGGTGTAGTTAGATTAGTTTAAAATATGTAGGGCACTCACAAAAACTATACAAAAGAAGTGTAATAGATATGAGAGGAGAAAAAGTGGAATCATACAAGATGCTCAGTGAAAGCCAAACAAGGCAGAAAGAGGCATAAAACTAAAATATGCAACAAATATAAGAGTTATAAATATGATAGTTCTAATGAAATCACAGTTACTATAAATGACAATGATTTAAATACATATACAAGCTAAAGGAAGAGATAATTTAAAAAAAGCAATTCCTTACTTTATGTTGTCTTTAAGAAATTCACTTTAACTGTAAACACTCAACTTAAAAGTAGAGTCAGACTCTATTCTGTTTTCTTTTTTTTTCTTTTTGTTCTGTTTTGTTTTGTTCTATTCTCTTTAAAAAAAAAAAAAGTAGAATCAGA
This sequence comes from Cuniculus paca, assembly GCA_004365215.1. Lineage (NCBI taxonomy): Eukaryota > Metazoa > Chordata > Mammalia > Rodentia > Cuniculidae > Cuniculus > Cuniculus paca. Next base: position 7,455 of record RJWT010007147.1, on the reverse strand, counting down.
GTAAGATACACCAAGCTGATACTCATGAGTAACTATATTAATTTCACACAAAGTAGACTTCAGATAGAAAAACATTATCAGGGATGAGTGAAAGTATTGAATAATGATAAAGGAGTTATTTCTTCCTGAAGACTTAACAATTCTAACTACATCCACACGTAGCAACAGAACATTAAAATATGTGAGGCAAAATCCAGTTCAACTGAAAAGAGAAATAGACAAATAGAGCTGGAGATTTTAAAAACCTCCTTTCAGTAAATGATAGCTCAAGCAGACAGAATAACAAAAGGACATGGTTGATCTAAATAGCTCTGTTCTTCAACATGATTAAATTGACATTTATTGAAAACTTCATCCAGCAACAGCTGATTACATAGTCAAGTTCATGGAGATCATTAATTAAGAAGGCCACATTGTAAGCATACCTAACAAATTTAAAAGACTAGAAAGTATACAGAGTATTCTCTCACAGCATGAAAAATAATACTAGAAATCAGTGGCAGAGAGATTGCTAAAAAAAAAATCCCCAAATGTTTGGAGGTTAAACAACACATCATGAAAGAAGTCTGAGGAGAAAATTTAAAGTATCTTGAACTAAATGAAAATTGTCCAAATTAGCATAATTTGTAGTGTGCTACAAAAGCAGTGCATAGAGAGAAATCTATAGTATTAGATACGTACATTAGAAAAACAGTTGTCTAAAATGAATAAGCTTTCAACTTAGGAAAGTAGAGAAAGGAGCGATTTAAGCTTAAAGCAGATGAAGGAAAGGAAATAGAAATTAAAACAAAAATAATGAAATTGAAAACTAAAATATTAGAGAAAATAAAAACTAAATGCTGCTTCTTTGAAAAGATTGTTAAACTTGGTAAATCTTGAGCTTGGCTGACCAAGAATAAAAGAGAAGGTATACATTACCCATATCACAAATGAAAGAGGGGCTACTGTTATTTTCCCCATAAATAATAAATTTAAATTAAAATAATTTCTTTAATAGATATAGGCCTATTCAGACTATTTATTTCTCATGATGAGCTCTGGTTATGTCTTTCAAGGAACTGATTTGTTTTGGCTAAGTTATTAAGCTCGTGGGTATAAAGCTGTTCATATATTTTTTTATTATCCCTAAATGGAACATATTTCAGCTTTGATGAGGTCATAAGTCCTTAATTTGGTTGTGATGGGTGCAAACCCTTGAGTATCTTCTAGTCCCAGAAAGTAAATGCTTGAAATGTGAAAACTCCACTTGATACAAAAGGATACGGAAAGCAAAACTAGAAGTGTAGTGCTTGCCTAGCATGCATGAGGTTATGGATTTGCAGAAAGAAAAGACATACAGGAAGCAACAGAGAGAGGGCCCAATAGCCAACGACTGGAACCATTTGAACAAAACTTAAGAAAGTAGCATTACATTGTAAACTTTAGTATAAAATAAATATCTTTGAGTCTACTAATATAAATAAATTATTGCATATTTAAAAATGGAAAAGAAACAAATCTCTCATCTAAAATTTTTCAAATAATGTATGTGGTTAACTCCACTCTGCAAGACTGATTGTAACTCCCTCCTCCTTAAGTGTGGAGTACCAGAACAATCTGGAAAGTAGGGAAAAGAGATTAACTTATAGTAGAAACAATGGGTAAATCCTACCTCAGTTAAGTGCTCAAGGTCAGTATCAACAATAGTAGATCATGTTGATAGAATGTACCTTTGATATGTGATAAAAATGACATTTTACCTCTATGATCTTCTTCCTCAAACTCATAACCCCAGGCAACTGATGAGAACATGACAGATCCTAACTGAGAGGCCTTAGAATGTGACTGAGAGACCTTAAATCTGACAGGGGCTTTCAAAACTGTCAAAGTCATTGAAATAAGGAAAATCAAGGGAGCTATCATATTTAAGAGGAATCTGAAGGTAAAACAAATGCTGTTTTCTGGATGGGACTGAATACTGAGTAAAGCCAAGGAAATCTAATGAAGTATGACCTTAGGTTGATAATGATGTGTTATCATTGGTTCCTTAACTGTAACAAGTGTACCGTACTAATATAAGATGGTGATAATTGGGAGTACTCTGTACTATCTCTGTAATTTTTCTCTAAATCTAAATCCATTCTAAAATTAAAATTTACTTTAAATAAAACAATACATTGTTCTACTGGGACTGGAATGAGACACAAAATATTGTGGTTTGCTTTTTCTTGAACAAATGACTGGACATCCATCCGGTCATCCTAAAGTTATTTATTGAATGTCTCCTATGTGTCATATTCTGAGAATATAGAATTGTTTAAAAAATGTATAACACATATGCCCACATGTACTAATCATACAGTCAAGAAAGGAAACCAGACAAGAAAATAAATGTGTGGGCCACGGTGGCCACCGTGCTACTGCTACTGCAGTGGTAGATGTTCTGCCCTGCTTCTCCCAGAGTTGCAATGGTAGATGTTCTGTCCTCCTCCTCCAACTCTTCCAAAAGAGGGTGGTGCTTTTGATTAATTTCAGATGGTGTGATTTTTGAGTGACAATTCCTTTTTTAAAAATATACTATAAATATAGTTTGACCCTTTAATAAGCTCTTCTAAGGCACTTGAAAGAATCTGGATGATGTTCAGTGTTGTATCCCAAAGTCTTCTAGTAAATCAAAAGAATGTCACACAGAAGGAAAATGCACCTTTGTGTCATGAATTCTTTTGGAATGTTTCTCTCACCTGCTTATATCTACATAGGGTCTTTAATGCCTTTTTTTTTTTTTTTTTGGCAGCACCAGGGATTGAACTCATGACCTCGCGCTTGCCAGGCAGGCGCTTAGCCACTGAGCTAGATCCCCGGCCCTAATGCCTTCTTTTTCATGTTATATTCATGTTATTTGTATATTGTAGGGGCTGGACATCAGTTCTGTAGTCCACTCATTTATTCATGTATGAGTGGACTTGGCACATGCATGCCTTAAGGTCTTTGCACTTTGTTTACCCTGCTTGCCCCAGAATTCTTCACTCAATCTCAATTTGAATATCACTAATCATAGATGCTGTCATGACTCTTTAAACACATTTACCCTTCCCCAGCTTCTTCATTCTCTGTCTCATTACTTTGTGCTATTTTTGCACATAACATTCATTGCCACTTGACATTCATTAGCTAATATAACTGTTTTGTTTATTGGTCTGTTCCTAGCATCTAGAGCAGAGTCTCGCACAGAGTAAGTACTCAGCAAGTGAGCCTTTGTTGAGTGAATGCATATTTGGCAGGCCTGTCTCCATTTCTTTTAATTTGCCTACACACCTAAAGAAAAGAAGGGTTTTGGTGACCAGCTCCGATGTATCAAGAGTTTCCATGATCATTACTCAGATCACAAACCTGCCTAATTAGCTTGCTTCATTTGTATTTGTGTAATACTTCACTATTTTCAAGATACTTTTGATGCCTTGGGTAGTACTATGAAGCAAATGGGGATTTTTTTTTTAGACCTATTTTACAAATGAGGATGATAAGCAGATTGAATTTGCAAGGTTACTATCAGAGCCAGAGCCAGAAACCAGATCTCCTGACCCCTACCTCACCAAGTGATGACCAGGGCTCAGCCGTCTTCTCCACCTGCATGTAGAGTACATAATTTTCAGGGCAAGAATGTAAATAGTTTGTTTTTATATTTCCACATGCCTATTCACAGCATGGTTGAGGTGTATTTATTTGGGCCTTTCGTCATACAGAAAAGTGTGAAGGTCTTTTTACCACCTGAAACTCTTGGGGAATGTTTTGGCTACTTCAGGTTCTGTGCTTTTGATGAATCTGGGGTGAATCTCAGAAATAGTACCCTTGTTTTGGTTACTTTTCTCTCATTGCTGGGACAGTATACCCAGTGCTCAAAACTAAGGGAGGAAAGGTTTATTTAGCTCACAGTTTGTGGAGGTTTCAGTCCGTAATCAGCTGGCTCTCAGGCAGAGTGGCGTGGCTGAGGAGCAACAGTTTATGGCTGGGGAAGACAGTAAAAGCAGTAAGAGCTCGAAAGGGAGAGAGCAAGCCTCTTTTTCTCCCTTGTATTGTATGTAGGTTACCCACCCTAGGGTGGGTCCTTAACATCTACACCATCTCTGTGCCTCTCCTCTTGAAAGACTGAGGATGTTTACAATGTGGGGCTCCTGACTCTCTGCTGAGTCACTTGGTTAAACTTTTAAACTTCTCAAGTTGGCACAATGAATCAACCATTATAAGCTTTAAGTTTGGCCTCACAGGTTCTGTGGACTCAGGCTGTGAATGTGTACACAAATCATCTAGGACCCTTGTTTATGTTAGATTCTGATTCTCTTGGTCTGACATAGGTCTGAGAATCTACTTTTTTTTTATCATTTAGATGTTTCGGTACATGTACACATTGTATAATGTTCAAGTCTAGGTAAACATCTGTCTCCTCATATAGTTATCACTTTCTTATGTTAAAAACATTCAAAATCCTTTCCTCTAGCTCCCCCCCCCAAAAATATATAATAGACTATTGTGGTATATAATCACAGTATGATGCAAGCAACACTGGAACTTGTGTCCACCTCCCCTCCCCCTGCCGCCCAGCCCCATGGTTTTAGCTGTACATGGTTCACATTTTTAGTATTTCAGGGTTAGGTATCCACAAGGGATGTAGATTTTCTGTTAGGCTGTGTGGTGGATTGACAACTGGTGGTCAACTTGTAACACCCAGCTAAACTGAATCAGCATGGTGCTCAGTGAGGATGGACCACCTGAGGATTGTTGCCAACAACATAAAAAGGAGAACTGGAGAGGAAGGGGTGGTGCTGTTGGTTCTCCTGGAGGAGCTTGTTGAGCTTCTTTCCTGATATCTCATCCTCAGAGGAGCTCAAGACCTCATTGTTGCTGAAGATGGCTGTGGTACTTTTCAGGGGAGCTCTGGTCCTTACTTTGAGATAACTTCCTGGCTCCAGTGCAGCTTCCTCAGCCTACTGACACAGATCCTTCATCTCACTGGCACAGACTTTTCAGCTTCCTCCATCAACCTTTGGGCCTTACCAGCGCAGATCCATGAAACAGACTTGCATGAAACATTGTCGTGGGCACTAGGCCTCCAGTTGTACTCATGGAGGGCGTTGTCATGGGCCCTAGGTCTTCAACTGGACTGATGCAGGACATTGCCATGCAATCCAAGCCCTTGGCTGGATTTTTTAGGTCTTTAGTGCGTGGACAGATTTCCTGCACTTTTTTTGTGTTTGACTCTTTGGGTGACTATTATAATTCTATAAATTATGTGTCCTATGTTAACTTGTTTTCCTTGCAAACTCTGACTACAACAGGCTGATTGTGTTTCTTGGAGACTCTGACAGACTGGTAAATTGCTTTGGCTAAAATTACAAACACACACACACACGCACACATCCTGACTCTATGACTACAAGCGAGTTACTTAACTTTTCTGTGCCTCCATTTCCTCTTTTAAAATGTTTGCATTAGTATTAGAAACAGTTGTAAGGATCAACTGAGCTAATACCGATAAAGCACCTAGCTATATAATACGTAGTACCCAGAGCTTTCAGTGCATCTTAACTCGTCCTGTTACTCCTTTGTCTCCTTGTGCTATTCTGTTAAGCTACCTAAATAGGTTTAAGATATTTTTGAGAAAAGAAGTTGTTTAAAAGATTTGCAAAATAAGAAATAGCATGGTGTCTTTCATGAAAATCCTAATCTGGTTGGAAGATAGCGTTTTCATTGATGAACAAGGCAATAGAAATCAATTTATGGTGATTCTTCTGTGTGCTTTCTGTCAAGCAAGAAGAATGAGGGAGAAATGCATAGGCACTCCAGTTTTGTAGTAAAGTGTCATGGTCTGTGGTATTAACCATAAGGCATAAAATTGTTTTTTATTCATCTCAATCACTCATCAAATAAACCAACTTGATTTTAGTTGGTGGTGTGGGAATATGGAGGCAAGAGGATCAGAGGTCCGTAAGATTCCATTCAGTGCCTAACTTCATTCTTCTGGTGGTAAAAGAAAGTATGGACAGAATCATTTTAAAGTTAGATTTTGGTTTTACTTTTTCAAACAATCGAAGTTGTATTCCTCCGGGGGAAAATTTATACTACTCATTTCTTCCACTGACTTAAGTGTAAAAAAAAAAAAGTTTTTAATTAACACAAGAGTTTTTCTTTCTTTTGTTTTAGGATCAGATTTTATTAAGACCTCTACTGGAAAAGAAACCGTGAATGCCACCTTCCCGGTAGCTATAGTAATGCTAAGGGCCATTAGAGATTTCTTCTGGAAAACTGGAAACAAGGTATAGTATTGCCAGAAAATCTTTCTTTAAAGATAATGTTATTTATAATACTCATTACAGCCACCAGGGTAACTGTCTTTATATGCAGAAGGTGTGAATGAGTTACCTTTATTAAGATAAATGTTTAATTTACCTCTCATTATAAAAGAATACATTTATGGGGGGAATATGTGCGGTTAGCAGAGAGTGAGTGTGAGTGTGGGAGTATGTGTGATCAAGATGTAAACTCACTTTATGTCCTTGTATTAACTGAAGACAATTTTATCACTGCCAAGAGATTCCTAAATGGGTTCTTTAACGAACTAATTCTGCTGCGACACAGAGGCTTTCTGGCAAGGCGTTGGCCAGCAAAAACAGGTTAATGCAGAAATTAAACTTCCTTGAGGAATGGAAAGAATTGCAGAGTAACATTTATTGAATGATAAGCTGTGGTGGTGATATGAAAAGTATGCAATATAATGGGAAATAATCTTTTCCTGTCATTATTGAAGGACACACATAAATTGGTTTTTCTGTTGGGAAACCCCGGTCCAGAAAAACTTATTACTTTTAATAATATGAGGTGAAGAGAAAATTCTCGAGGAGATGAACTTATTAAACAAAATAATGAAATGCTGTGAAACAGCAGGAAAAAGGTAGCTAGACGTTATATAGCTCTTGAATTAAATATCCATTTTTGCGTTTTATGGCAGTTGGATGTGCTCTTTGGAAGACTATTAAGCTGAGGAGGGTATATGCTAGCTTTTGTCAGCTTTTCGAAAAATAATACATATTTTTTGAAACATACGAAGTTAAAAGGAAAAATGTGTATGAGGTGTTTTTGGATGAGGTGTTTGGATTTTCCTTTTCGCTTCAAATTGCTTGTCTAGCTGCAAATTATCTCAGGATTTTTTAACATCATTGGAGAGAAAGGTAGCATGCACGCACGTGTGTGTGTGTGTGTGTATTTAATGAGGCTTTTCCTTCTTGAGAGACATCTTTTAAAAACCAATCTCTTGATTTCTGCCAAATAGAACCCCAAAAAGGCCTTTAATCCTTTGCCAACTGGATGTGATGACTTTGTGTGTAACTGTAGCTTCAGTTTATTATACAGTTGGAGACTTTTTTTGTACTGGTCGTGAGAGGAAATAAACACTTTACACAATTTTCTCCCTCCAAATAACCT
>RJWT010007146.1:0-28035 GCA_004365215.1 Cuniculus paca | reverse complement strand
CAGCTATTTTTACTTGGAAAAAGGTTACTTGGAAACAGTTTGACACTTTTTTGCCACTGAGCTATACCCCCAGCCCCTTTGACACCTTTTTGATCTTGCTTTTAAGCTTTTTAAGGCAGGACCAGAGCAGTATTTATTCTAGGGTTAATTTTTCTCCACTACTAGAGTAAACTTTTCTGACTACTCACTGCGCTTACAAGTTTTTTCTACTGGGAAAAGGAATTAGTGCTGGTCCTGTGTAAGATCCAAATATTGTTTTCTTTAGTCCTTAACTGTTCCTGGCCTTAGGTAGTTTCCTCACATGCATGTGCTGATCAGTATTCAGTTGAAGACTTAGCTAAATGGTTAGAGCAGGCCCCCATCTGTCATCTTAGCCAGTTTGCTGTTGCTATAACTGAATACCACAGAGTAGGTAATTTATGAAGAATAGGGGTTTATTTTAGGTAGATCACAGTCCTAGAGATGGGAAGTCCAAGAGCTCCTCAGGTCTGACACTGTGACCTGGTAAAGACCTTCTTCAGTGTCATAACATGGCTGAGAGTGTCATATGGTAGGATAGAGCGATTGTGTTAGCTGCAGTCTTCCCCTTCCTACTCTTCCTTCTCCTCCTTGTCCTCCTGCTCCTCCTCTTCCGCATCCTCCCCTTCTTCCTCCTCCCTGTGAGTGTGTGTGTGTGTGTGTGTGTGTGTGTGTTACTAGGGATTGAACCTAGGCTCTTCATATCCCCAGCCCATTATTTTGAAATAGTCTTGCTAAATTTCCCAAGCTGGTCTTGAATTTATGGTCTTTCTGCCTCAGCCTCTCAGAGCACTGGAATTATAGGCTGGTGTCCCCCGGCCTCTCTTCTTTTTATAAAACCACTAATGCTAACCTCAGGACCTCATCTAATCTTCATTACATCCCAAAGACCCCATCTCCAAATACCATTATGTATAAATTTGAGACTTAGATTTCCAATACATGAACCCTTGGAGCACACGTTCAAACCATAATACTCCCTCTGCAGATCTCCAGAATGGTCTTCCTCTGTAAGCGCTCTCCTCTTTGGTCCTTTACCCTGTGAACTCTGACTTTGGCTTCTGTACACTACCAATTTAATTTCTTTTGGGTTCTCTTTTCTTGCACTGAGGTCTGGAAATTCTCTCCATGTAGAAAGCTAGAGGCAGTTGTGGGACCCTCTTTGTTCACTTCCTATTTTTCAGAGATCATCATTTTTCATTTCCTGATGTCCAGTTCTTAAAAATGGTTATCTTTTTTAGTTGTTTCAGGTGGGAGTTTAGATCTTATCCTGTGTTACTCCTCTTTGGCCAAAAGCAGAAGTTTTCCCAGAACAAAAGTTTTACATTTCATACTCATTTCTGTGATGAAGAAATTAGTGATTACAATCTTAGTTTTTTATTCAATCATCTTCCCTTATAGAATTTCACCAGTAGCTCTTTTTTAAAAAAATGGATTCAGTATTTGTTGACTACCTACTGTGCTTCACTATATGTTAGTTGCTAAAACGTATAACCTCAAATCTGTGTGCCAGGTAAATTTCATGTCTAGTGAGGGGACAGATAGGATTCTTGTTTAATTAGTAAATAATGGATTTTAAAAGATCAAAAATGCCACTACAGTGTAGAGTGATAAATGTAAATTGTGCTAAATATGATAAACAATTAGACATTCAAATTGATGACTTTTGCTAACAGAAATTAATTTTGTCACTAACTATGAGCAGATTAACTGCCCTTTTTTGGCCTTCTTCCACCATAAAGGTAGTGTTGACCTGTATCAGTGATGGAAAACCTTTCAGAGCTTTCAGTGATAACAGATATCCCACTGCCACCTGTGTGCCATAGGTTCGCCACCACTGGTCAGTACTGTTGGTCCTCCATCTCTCCTGAATTCATCTCCTTTCATACGATCTGTTCTTTTCCTTTGAGGGCTGCTCATGCTGTTAGACCTGATTTCATTTTCCCATTTAGTTTTGGGAGTATGAGCATGTTAAAAACCAAAATACAGCACATTGGTTATATTTGTTTAGTAGATGAATTTTAAAGTTTGTTCCTTCTCAAAAGCAAATGTTAATCGGTTAATGGTGGGAGGGGCAGAAGGTTAAAGGTAGCAGAAAACCTCAATTACAGGTAATAAATCTGGTCTATATTTCCAAAGGAATTCTTTGGGTGGTGAATGAGGTCAATTTCAGTTGTGTAGGTGAAGCAGAAGGTTGCTAGTGATATCCAGTGATCCTTGCTGCTCTGAGATTGAGCAGTAGGAAAATGTGGGAAATGCTAGTGTGCACTGAGAGGGTCAGATGTGTAAAGCATTGCCTGAAAAGTGAAAGGTGCAGGTCCTGATTGGTTTCATACCAACTATATTATGGCCTGATCGTGATAACCAAGAACTCCAGAGCCATAGTTGATGAACTTTTTCATTTATTCTGGTTAGTTGTGATCAAAACCTTCCTTGGAAAAATAACCGATGTTTAGATGACTACTAGCACATGTGGTCTGTCTGGAGCTTGCAGTGGCTCTGGATATTCCTGCTCCTCCTCAAGGAACTCATTGATGTAATTTCAGACACTGTCTCCTCGCTCCAGAGAACATGTGGTCTTGCTTTGTGCAAAATACTGTATCTTACAAGACACACTGCTGTGTTAGCTTGTGAGCTTCTGGTTCCAAGCATCTCTAGCAGCCCTACTTTTTCTCAGATGCTTGGCGAGCCTCCATATGTGAATAGTCCTTCTGTCTTGCAGAGGCTGCAAGAAGTTCTGCCTGAGTGTTTGAGAGTTAACCAGCATTTACTAAGGAAACACTGTGTGAGGCACTAATTTAAAACTTACAGAGGTTGTACAGGAGGGTCTTTTGACCTCAGAAGTTCTTTTATTCTATGGAGGAGATAGCATGAGTGAATTCAGAGGACCACAAGAGAAAATGGGAAAATAATCAAAACTGCATGTTTTGAGTTCTGTTTCTTTAGCATTTTCTGTGAGGATTGGTGGCTTAAGTGACCAAGTAGCTGGCATACCAGTGTTTATAGGCATGTTCTATTTTGAGATTGAATTTGTGGTTTGGGAAGGATATATTATAATCATTTTCAACAAATGCTTATTGAGTAGGCCAAGTATCCCTGTGGTAGGCACAGGGAGTACTGAGAAATATAAAGTTAGCATCTTCTGCTTATGACTTTTTCATATTTAGGAAGGCAGGATATGTTTAACATTTTTTTAAGAACTTAAGCTGTGTCTTCTTCAGAAAAAAAGCATAGTCACCAACATTTAACAGGAATAAATTCCATACTAAACTTAACTGACCAATTAACTTAGCATGTGTCATGAAAAAGGGAAGGATCTTCGCTTTTTGTTATAGACATTGTATGTAATATATAATTTCCGTATGGCTAGAATTTTTTTTATCAAGTGAAGGTATTACCTCTTTGGAATTTTTATTCTTTAATCAGTTAAAAAATGATATAAACTAAAAGATTATACACTATTAAACTGAATTATCTGTGGTAGGTTTATGAATGATTTCATTTTATTATACTTCCTTATAATTGTCTACATTGTCTGTAATGAATATGTATTTTATAACTAGAAGAAGAAAGCACTTTGGAAAAAAACCAAGAACACTGTAACAATTTGGGGGGTATTTTTGTTTTTGCTTTTGTGTTTGTTTTGTTGGGTTTTTTTTTCTTTTTTTGAGCCAGTGTCTCACTGTGTAATTCAGAGTGACCTTAAACACACTACATAATCCAGGCTGGCCTCAAACCCACAGTGACCCTCCTTCCTCAGTCTCCCAAGTGCTGAGATTACAGGCGTGCACCTCCACACCTGGCTATAACAACTTACTATAGTAACTGTACTTCAACATGAGTACTGTATTTTGAATATAATACACCAACTTTCCCATTTTGGCTCCCCTCTCGCACCACAATTTTAATAAGGTTTATTGTTATTATTTTATACTATTATTATTGAATAAAAAGATAAGGCTGTTTGCTTTCTTGCTTCTGTTTCTTGTCCTTTTGGTGAGTTAGCCTGGAAGCAAAAGAAATCCAGTTAGTAACTATTCAGCTGTACTGTGAAGAACTGGCTAGAAAAATTTAAATTATGCTGGTTGGGTTATAATTATGTCTGTCATTGTGGGATCTGATCTCTTGTTTTAAAGCATCCTAAGAATACTTTGTTCTATCTTTATATTTAGTCATGTTGGAGAAAGCAATTAGATTATCCCATCTCTCCATCTGGTACAGTGAAGAAAACTCATCTGCTTGGCTTACTCTGTGTGAGAGAGAATTTAAATTTTTGAGTTATTTGTGATTTAGTTAAGTAATTAAATCTTGTTTCTCCCAAACTTTGTTCTGGGGACCTGTGTTCTCTTGTAATTATGAGCTTAATTACCTGAACAGTGATAAAGTTCTGCCTTATATGAGGAAATCATAAATCGTAGGAGAGTGGATGACATTTCTAAATGAATTTCATTTGTTCTTCCCATTATAGCATGTGTTTGATGATCTCAGTGGCTCAGTATCTTTGTCCTGGGTTGGAGATCGCACTGGGGTAAGTAGTATTTATTTCAGTCTAGTAAGAGGATGTAGATTGGGAGTGGAAGCGCTAAATCTCATTGCTTTCTGAAACAGTTTTCAACCTTAATTGGAGCAAATGCATGTTGTTTGCGGGACAGACCTTCAAGAAGTTGTTTGTTTGGTTTTGCTTTAAAATTGGGAACATTTTTTGACCACCTTTTTCCATAAAAGGAAGTTAGACTTGTTTGTTTGTGTGTGTGTTTGTTTGTTTGTGTGTGTGTTTGTTTGTTTGTTTCTTGAGTTAGGGTCTCACTATGTAATTCAGAGTGGCCTTAAACTCACTATGTAGCCCAGGCTGACCATGAATTGGCAGTGACCCTCCTGCCTCAGCCTCCTGAGTGCTGGGATTACCAGTGTGCACCACCACATCCAGCTAAAATAGACACTATTTTAATCTCTAGTGGCTCCTTAGTATCAAAATGAGCAAGCAGAAGAAAGGGGATACAATGATGTGTGCTGAGATAGTACTTGGAAAAACCTTGGTGTAGAGGCAGAAAAGAGAACATTACACATCTTGGCATTTTTTTCCCCTAAGCTGTGTTTTTCCTGTATTCTTTCCCATGGTTGTGTTAAAGGACTATGGCACCCTTGGGCTGCTGGGTGTTCAACTCTGTTATCCCTGTCCATTTAAAAAAGAAGTACTGCCTGTACTGGGGGGCTGGAGGGGAGGTTGTCAGCTCCTTATCCCTCCTTGTGTGCAGGTAGCACCCGGCTAAGATGGTGTGCTGAGGATAAATGGGGTTCAGGTCTTGAATCAGGGCTTGGTTCTGTTGTTATCTGCCTGAAAAAGGGCAGGGGCCATATCACATGCCTCCTTATATCCCAGTAATCATAGCTTTAAGTCACATGATAGTTGTATTAGAAGCTTAAAGAAATAAATTTTGGTTTTGAAAAACAAGTTAGTTTTTAAGTTTCCAGTAGAATTTCTTTAAGCTTGTCTTAATTTCTTCTAAAATTTGAATTATAACCCCAGTTTTCACAATTTATCCATTTGAGTAAGATAGTTGGTATCACTAAGATTTCTTATATGGCTTTTTGAGGCTCCTTAGACTCCAATACTAATCTAACCAAGATCTTTTTCTTTTGTATACTTTTTATAAAAAATTATTGCTGGGCGTGGTGGCTCACGCCTGTAATCCCAGCACTCGGGAGGCTGAGACAGGAGGATACTTGTGAGTTTGAGACCAGCCTGGGCTACAAAGTGAGCTCAAGGCCAGCCTGAACTGCATAGTGAGACCCTGTCTCAAAAAGACAAGGGCTGGCGATTTAGCTCAGCGGCCTAAGTGCCTGCCTGGCAAGTGTGAGGTTGTGAGTTTGATCCCCAGTGCCACAAAAAAAAAAAAATTATTTATAAAATGAATTTCATGGAGAACTAACAGCAGGAAGACAGGATAGGCAAATATATGTGGCACAGTGACCTCAATGAGGACACACACAATAACCTCTATAGGCAGAAAAATAAAAGAGATGGTTCTTGCCTGAGAATATCTTGTAACAATTTGGATACAAAAGTAGTTAAATCCTTCCTTTATTGTAAAGTATATTTGAGTAGCTCTGTTGCACTGCCTCAGGTAGAGGGAAGGGGTACCATCCCAACAAAGTGAGTTGAGGATATCTGGACTTATAATGGTAAGTCCTAGAAATTTTGTCCTCCTCATTTTTTAAAAAATATACTGAAATATAGTCTGCTACAAAGTGACTGACCTTTTGGTTTAATCTCATCATATGCCAACATGTCATTGGAATATCTTTCTTATTGATGGAATGCTTTTGTTTCTCTCCAGGTTATTCTAGTCTTGACTACCTTCCATGTACCACTGGTAATTATGACCTTTGGACAGTCCAAGTTATATCGGAGGTGAGATCACTAATTGTCTTGGTTACTTTTCTTCATTGCTGAGACAAACACCTGACACCCAAAATTAGGGAAGAAAAGGTTTATTTAACTTACAGTTTCTGGAGATTTCAGTCCATAATCAGCTGGATCCAAGGGAGGGTGGCATGGCACAGGGCAACACTTCAAGGCAGCAGTCAGAGGAAAAGAGAGCAAATAAGCCTTTTCTCTACCTTTAAATTGTACACAGGCCACCCCCCCCAAAACCCTTCAGGGTGGGTGTAACAGTCACAAAACGTCCTTGCCCTCCTTTGCACAGGATGAGGATATTTACAAAGTAAGAACCCTGGCTCCCTGCCCAGTGTCTCAGTTAAACTTCTAAACTTCTCAAGTTGATACAATGTATTAACCATAAGACTGATATATATTAGAGATTTTTGATTAATACATTAGGAATGTACCCACCCCCTTCTCTGAACATAGCAGAGTCTAATGGTTGATTTAAAAGATCTTCCAGCCATCATAAATTTTCATCAGACTATCAAGTCAGCACACCTCTAATGTCTGTTTAGCAGCCTGAAGTGTCGTACTTCCGGTAGGTTGGGTCACCCTGACTGAGAGGGAAAACAATAAAGGAAGGTGAAGGAAGAGTCTATGGGAATGGGTGTTCATGTTAATTTACATAGATACTTAATTTAAAGCAAGGTGGCATGGATTTTATGCCTCTTTAACAGAGAATTTTTTTTAAATATCCCTGAAATTAAAATCTTAATTACACCTTTCAGACACATTTATATAAAATGTTGAAGTCTGAACAGATTGTTTTTCAGATTCTCAGGTGATTGGTTTTAGATAAGGAGCAGGTTCTCAGGTCAGACCAGCCAGAGCACTCAATAGCATTCACACTGGTAATGGCAATGGGAACGTGTTTTCTGTGACATTCATGTTTTAGGGTTGTTTTCTCAGCGGCACAGCTTCATTAAATAGTAGGCTCATTCCTTAATGATAAGATTCAAGACCAGCTAACTCCCCAAAGTTACTGATTATCTTTTCAATTTTTGCGTCTAGCCTATTCCCTCCCCGCCCCAAAGAAACCTAAAGAAATAATGACATCCCAAAAATAATGAATGCTATCCCAGGGCCAGAGTGCCTCCAAAGAGTCATGTTAGTTTATAAGGGTTCTTATGTATTCATCCTGAACTATATCCCCAGTCTGTTTCATTTTTTATTGTGATAAAAGGTCTTGCTAAGTCGCTAAGTTGCCCAGCAGAGCTCTGACTTTCAGTCCTCCTGCCTCATCCTCCCTCCAGAGTGCTACCACTATAGACACTGACCACCACATGCAGCTTCTGAGGGTTCTTCATTCGCCTGTTGATCTTGGCCCATGTGGGAGGGACCCCATGCTGAAGCTCTGAAATGAGTCATCCCACCTTCTCAAATAGAGGAGATCCTTTACTGCTACCCCTGGGCCTGGAGCCAGAGCTCCCTGCCCTTCAACACAGTGCTTTTGGCTTAAAATGGACTGTATTTACCTTGAGGCCGAGAGAGAACTGACATCGTGGAATTGCTGCGAGCTCCGGAGGCAAGGCTTTTGCCTGCCTTGGAGTTCCCCAGCAACTAGCCGAATGACTAACGCGTAGTAAACACACAGTAAATGTTAACTGAATTAATGCTTTGGCTTCTCTACAATTTTTAGCCTGATAATATATTTTTGTTTGTTTGATACAGAATTGATAATGTATTATAGAATCCTAGTGCTAGAAAGGGCTACAACAGGTGCTTTGTTTATTCAGTTAGACTAGTAATTAAATCACTTCAGACAAATGAAATCTCTTGTTTTAGAAGGAAAAATGTATTTGAAACTTTGTAACTTTATTTTAGTAACTGTATTTAAGAATCCTTGCTATTATGAAATCTTTCCTCATGACTCAGTTTTCCTTGCTAATTTGTCTTATAAAAACAATACAATCATATTATAAAACTTTTGGAAAGTCTACAGGAAAGAAAAAATGTACCCTACAGCACAGTGTAATCGTAGTTTATTTAAAGTTTATTATATTGATGTTCTTCTGTGATGTTATATCACATGACTGGATGGTTTTTGGAAGCAACAGGATAGAAAAAAGCTGCCAAGTTTCTTGGCAAGTAGGCATGAGATTGAACCTCAGCACTGTCATTTGAAAGTAGAATGAACTTGGGCAAGTGATTTAACCTCCTGTATCTTTCTGCTATCTATAAAAGAACATTAATGCCAGGCCTGCTGGCATAAGTCTAACCTTGGCACTCTGGGAGGCTGAGAGGCAAAAGGATTACAAGTTCAAGCCCACCTCCAGCAATTTAGCAACTTAACAGGACCTCCTGTTTCAAAATAAAAAGTTAAAAATGGGCTCAGGATGTAGTTCAGTGTGAAGATTCTAATTTCAGCCGCCAGCACTGAAACTAGAAAGGAGGAGAGGGAAGGAGGGAAAGGGAGGAGGAAATATTGCCTACCTCGGAGCTGTTGCTTGAATGTTCTGTGCTGTCTTGGCATGGAGTAAGAGCTTGGTGTGCTATTAGCGGCTGCCATTCCAGTGCCACAGATGGCACGTAGCCATCATATAGTGGCACTGACCTACCAGTTGTTAGAATGACACCAGTTGGTAAAAAGTAATTGCCTAACCCCAAACTCTTTCACAGCTTCTACACCCCCACCCCACTGACATGCAAGTGTTACTAACACTTGGTATCATGCACTATGCCCATTTTGATGAGTCAGTGCCCATACCATGCACTCTACTGGTAACCCCTCGTTTTTGTTAGATTGACATAATTTACTTAATCATCACTCCATTGGATGGTTAGATTATAGCTAATTATTTCACTGTAACTAACGCTATTGTGATGACTGTCATAAATATGTGTGTCATAGGGGATGCTCATTTCCACTGAATATTCTTAGTAGCAAATGAAAACTTTCCTCTCTTTGATATCTGTATGTTTTGGAGGCAGTTTATTGAACTCTTTTCCCTCTTTAGGTGAACTAACCTATACCTAATGCATAAGCCACTTTGTTTTTGTTTTTGTGTTTTGTTTTGTTTTGGTGCTGGGGATTGAACTCACAACCTCACGCTTGCCAGGCAGATGTGGTTTTGTTTTTTACTTGCCTTTTGAATTTACTTATTCTGTACATTGTTCTTTGGTTATGTGGATGGAATTGGACCTAACTTTCTGAATCAGACTAATAAGAGTGAAAGTGTTTTCACAACTTTTTTTTCCATATTTTTGCTTTTCAATATTGTGCTTAAGACAAAACCACCAGTATCACTGTTACTGTGTAAATACCACCATCTAACTCAACCCTGTGTCATTCTTTGTTCGAGACTCTTCTTTCCTAACATATACTTCACTAGAGAGCAATCCTATTTGTTTCCAATATATGTTACAAAAGTTATTTTTCTTATTGCACAGTGGTATTACTGTTTTAACTACAGTCTCTTTGAATATTATGTCTTCCCTGTTGTGAAGAGAAATCTGATTTGTTCCCTCTTTTCAGAGTTTAGGTAGAAACCATAAAATGCCTTGTTGCTTCTTTTGCTGGGCTGGGTTGGCTGAAATGACTTACATTTTTTAACTCAGCAGCCACAGGCACCTGGTGCTTCAGAAAGGGAAAAGGGGAGGGGCCAACTTCATCACACGGGTCCTCCAGATGCTTCTGTCCCCCAGTTATAAATAAAACAACTACTAGATCCACTCTGAACACCAAAATAAATGTTTCAAAGCCCTAGCCTGGCTTGGTGGCACAAAAGTTCAAGCCCAGACTGGGCAATTTAGTGATTTAGTGAGACCCTGTCTCAAAACAAAATAAAAAAGATTTAGAGACACTGCTCAATCCAGAGCAATCCTCAGTACTGCAAAAAGAGAAATTGGAAATTTGGCTGAAGAGATTTCTAATCAAGGTGTTGAAGTTGCAGCTCGACTCTCCCTGTTAGTAAAGTGCAAGGAGAGAAATTACTTGAAGACAGAGTTTTTAAGCAAAAAGGATACAGAACTTAAAAGATTCTCAGTCTACCCATTTCACAAAAATTGTGAACACTAGGGATGTGGTCAAGAGACCATTTGATAAATAGGTTTGTATGGGTGTAAGCCACAAACCTAACCACCTAGCAGAAAGACTACCAGGTTGAACTTAAGAGGAAGGAGGCAGAAAGGAATGAAAGAAGGCTACCACATTTCTTGAGTTTGATGGAATAGGATCACTGTGAATATGTACTGTTCTTCAGAACAAGAGAAGAATGGGTCTCCAAAGTAATTCAGAGATCAAGGCTGCCTCTTCAGTTTCAAAATGGAGGAAAGAGGCATTGCCTTGCTTTCAGTAGGCCAGGTGGCTTCCACCCAAACCTGTGGGTGCAGGGCCACCCAGATCTTGGGGGCCCAGCAGCTGCCTGGCAAAGTGGATCTGGAGGGCAGAGCATTAAACCAATGAGGATTATTCTTGAACCTTTATGTCTTATAGAATTTACCTTGTGGTTTAAACTCTCTTGAGATCCCTTTTCTTCTTTCCCATTTCTCCCTTTTAGAATGGAAATATCCCATGTCTGGCTTATTTTATTTTGGAAGCCCATATCTTGTTTGGTTTCATAGGTTCATAGCCAGAGAGGAGTTTGCTTCAGGATGAATCATTTCTTGAGTCTCAGTCATGTCTGATTCAGATGATATTCAGGTGATGCTATGAATTTTAGACTTTAGAATTGATACTAGAATGAGTTAAGACTTTTGGGGCTGTTAGAACATAGTGAATCTTGCATGTGAGAAGGATACAAGTTTTGTGAGACCAGGGATAGAATGCTGTAGACTAAATGTGTCCCCCCAAATTCATATGTTAGAATCCAATGTGATGGTATTAGTGAGGTAGGTGATTACAACATGAGAGCTGAGCCCTCATAAATGATGCCATTCCCATTATAAAAGAGAACCCAGAGAATTCCCTTGACCTTTCTGCCTTATCAGGTTGCAGCAGCAAGATGCCAATTTTTAAACCAAGAAGTAGGCACTCAGCAGATACCAAATTTGCTGGTCCCCTTACCTGGAATTTCTCAGCCTCCAGAACTGTGAGAAATAAAAATCTGCTGTTTGTAGGCCACCTAGTCTGAGGTATTTTGTTGTAACCCAAGTGGATTAAGACAAGCTATATTCCACCTGTATTTGCATTTTAGTATTATTGTCTTGAATTATAAGCATGCAAATTCATATACTTACACCACAAATATACACAGAAGTTACATTTATTTTTGGAAACTAGAAGGATATGGATATTTGGACTGATTCGTAGAATTGTAATTAAGACATTTCTAAAGTGTACGATTTCAAAGAATTAAAAAATTTAAATAAAGTATATGATTTCAATTGTTAGCTTATCATTTGACTGCTGTTTATTGATTCTGCTAATTGTCATAGGGAGTTTGAAAAGTAGATTTAGTTTTCAAGATGTTTTATTTCCTCTTCATAATGCATGTCATGTTCATGTGTATACTGACAGAAAAATAAAATTGTTTAAACAAAATCCTGTATTAAAATGCTATATATCTCTAGGACAAAAGCAACCTTGAAAGAATCCTGCTTAACTTCCAGCAGGTGATGCAAGTTCACTTTCTCCACGTGTTTAACTGGCTAAAGTACCAGATGGTTGCCGCAGTTGATTTTTGTTTTGCTCATGTTGCTTTTTCTGAAGGGCAGGGGTATGTTTGTTGTGCCAAGTTCTTAAAAAGCAAGCAGGCTTGCCAACAGGTTTGTTGAGCTCCCTGTGGATGTCATGATGGAGGGGAGATTTGTAAATCAGTGATAAGCTGCTGCAACCCCTTTGGAAGACTGGTGTGTGCCCTGCAGAGCTGGGAATTATTGATGCACATCCTTTGCTGGCTGTCAGGAAGATAAGAACTAATCTTGTATTCCAAAGCCAAAGATAAGACAAATAGGAATCTGTTGGGTGATTCCCAGACCCTATTTTATTTATCTAGGAATTTTCTCTATGCTTGTGCTTAGAGAGGGGAGGAGTCATTCAGACAGTTTAAAGATGTGTAATTTGCTTTGGTGTACTATCAGGGGCCAGTACAGACAGGCGCCGACATGTCCCTCCTGTCTCCAGCTTCTTAGCTGATCTCTATTGCCAGATCACAGACTCTACCAAGAGGGAGGAAAAACCTAGGTTACAAGGAAAAAACCCCTCATAGTTGAAAGTAGTATCTAGTTTAGGGGTGGAATTAAGAGAATTGAACTGTGGTTTCAGTTTCATCTTTAATTAACTACTGCACTTTTGATAAGTTTTCTGCCTTTGTACCTCCTGTGAAATAAAGGAGTTTGAAAAGATATTCTCTTCAGATCCTTGCATCTCTCATGTTTTATCATTCTTGATTCTCTGTTGAAGCTGCTACCAAAATTTATATTATCTTTTTAAGTCATAAATTCTATCAGTGAAGACCACTGCAGATTGTGTTTATTACAGAGGAACTACTACAGTGCACAGTAATCTTCACTGATGGATACTTAAATTTAATACATGTTAAGATTTAGCATTCTGTGTCATGCTTGGAGTTCTAGGGGGAATGGAGAAAAAGGGGAAGTAAAAAGTATTAAGATGTGTTATGTAGATGTACCAGCTCCCCACAATGAATATACTATAAACATGACTAATAAAAATTTTTAAAATAATTTTTAAAAAGAGCAATATGTAGTATCCTGTCAGAGTGGATAGCTGCTGATATTTATTATTTCTCAATCTAAACATGGATTAAAATGCCTCTCAAAGATATTGTTGGAATGAACTTTTAAGAAAAGTTCTGAGAAATCAAGAGTTGAGGTTGGTAGTTTGTTTTTCCTAGTGGTATTTTGTATGCTACATACATTTAAAACTTGCACCAGTAGGAAAAAATTCTTTTATTTAACTTACAGCTGTATCATAAGTACCATGGATTAATGACTTAGGAGGCCTTTGACTTCATTTAGCAGAGCTTCCAACTCAAGCTGGCTTGAGTTTTATCTTATTGGTTTAACCTAGTTACCTATCTTTCCTGAGCCAATTACTCAGGCTAATCAGGCCTTCACTGGAAGAGATCATGAAAAGGGAAATAGAAACTGAGTGGGAATCCAGTATCCATGACTACTGCACTCTATATTTGCCTCTTTTTTTTTTTCTTCCCTTCAGTGAAGATTATGGAAAAAACTTTAAAGATATTACAAATCTCATTAATAACACCTTCATTCGTACTGAATTTGGCATGGCGATTGGTCCTGAGAATTCTGGAAAGGTGAGACTCCTGTACATGGAAAGCTGATGTTCAGTGGCACATGTAGTACTGCTGGATGTTATTCTTGAATTATCCAATGATTCACAGTATTCTATTTTAGTTTATAGTTTTGCTATATTTGAAAATTATAGTTTACCTAATACTGATCACAAAAGAATGGAATTCAGCACACAGATTTCTGTTTTTAGTCCCTGGCCAAAATGTACCAAAACCCTTCATACTTATGAGACAGTCGTTTAGCATTACTGTGTGTAGTCCCTGTAACAACATTTTCGTCTTCTGGGAAACTGACCAGGCTCAAAATTACAAGTATGATGCACTAACTTAATTCAGCGTGGTACATTTTGATAAGACCAAGATTCGAGGATTAAAATGAAGCAACTAATCTGTATTTATAACTCCTCTTATTCTTGGAACTAAAATTTTCATGACTAATATCTGGTAAAAATGTTACAAGAACTTTATGTGCTAAATCTGATCTTTCATCTTCTTGATCAGGTGATATTAACAGCAGAGGTATCTGGAGGAAGTCATGGAGGAAGAATCTTCAGGTCATCAGATTTTGCAAAGAACTTTGTGCAAACAGATCTCCCTTTTCATCCTCTGACTCAGATGATGTATAGCCCTCAGAATTCTGATTACCTTTTAGCCCTCAGCACTGAAGTAAGTCTAGTTGAGTAATTTGACTTACTTATAGTCTCAAAATGTATTGTCTTAAAAAGATTCTGTAGATAATGCTTTTATATTGGACTTCTTTCTATTCTCTTTACACATGAGGTGTGTATTTTTTTTTCATCTTTTTCCCATTTGGTAAAGGTTACAATTTATGTATGCTCTCTGTTCCAGGTAAGTATGATGTATAGTTGCCATAATTATTTATGTGAATAAATGTGTGCTGTTAGAGTAAGGATGTAGAAAATAGTTTAAGGTAATCATTCAAGGGACAAGTATAAATTGTCAGATTGCTAATATTGTTACTGTTTCTTTCCCATGACCAAGCTATCTTTATTTTTTTCTTTTCTGTGAATTCCTCAGTATATAAACCATATTGATTCCTGTATTAGATACCCAAAATCTGAAATCCCTGCACTTCTACCACATCCCTGTACCTTCCCCAGAAACCAGTGTCTGCCAAACCATCCTGCCTCTCTAAAAGTTCCTCAACGAGCACATTTAGTTTTTCCTTTCCTGGAGGAACAGTCTCCTATCTTGGAGTTAGGGCCCATGGCTGCATGGCTAGATTGTGATGGTCACAACTACCCTTTATGTTTGTGTGGTTTTTCTCTTCAAGGTTCTTAGTATGGTCTACTGAGCAACAGCATCAAATGGAAACACCTGAGAAGCTAATTGAACTGCAGTTGCCCAGGTCCCAATTCATATATAACAAATTGGTCACTTCTGTGTAGAGCAGCTATGTTTTTAACAAGCTCTTCAAGTGGGACTGTGCTCTAAAATTTGAAATCCATTGTTGTGCAGACTGTTCTGGGAACAGAAACAAGACCACCAACTGTGGACCAGTCAGACTAAGCAAATGTGGCATGGGAAGGTGAAGGCATGGGAAGAGAGGTCTGGGTGCTGGACCTTCTATGGGAAGATGTTTGAGCAGAATGTGACTGGGGACCCTGTAATAGGCCCATGTTATGCTTAGCCAGTGGAGACCAGAGAAAGGAAAATAGCTTTCAGGGGTATGGGGGTGAGGGGTGCTGACAGGTGGTGTTCAGGTCTTACAGAAATTAGCCTCTAACAGTTTGAACTGAAGGCTCTACGAAGGTAGCCAGGAGACCTCCACTGAAATGGACGAAACCATGTATCTCCCCTTTGACCACCTCTTCTCCATTACCAAGTATCTTAAGGTTCTTAAAGTAAGGCGGTCTTCAAGAATAGAAAAGTAAAGCTGGGCATGGTGACACACACCTGTAATCCCAACACTCAGAAGGCTGAGGCAGGAGAATCATGAGTTTGAGACCAGCCTGGGCCACAAAGTGAGCTCAAGGCCAGCTTGAACTGTGTAGTGAGACCCTATTTTAAAAAAAAAGAAAATAGAGAAGTACAACCCTACAATCTGCTCTTCTACCTGAAAATTTTTTCCAATTAAGGGTACATTTGAAGTATAAATAATTGATGGACCAATTTAGAGTGAAGTACAAATAAGTGACATCATATCCTCTTGTGCTTGTGTGTAGAACTGAATAAATTAGAAATGGTAGGATAAGGGATATTACCAGAGGAGAGGAAGTTAAAGGAGCATGGTGGGTGAGAATGGGTGAACACTGAGGAGTAATTCTGACTAGATTGGCCCCATTCAGTTTCAGCTATACCATGATATCTCAGTCCCACCTCTGTAATTCTGAGCTTAATAAGTGCATATCACCAATATAATTGATATTGTTCAGTCTTCATGTTGTTAAGCCTGCTGCATTTCAAAGTATTGGCCGGACCCTCCTTGAGGACACTCCACTTGCTTGGCTCTGTGACATTATTCACTTTGTTTATTCTGCCTTGCTGGCCATTCCTTCTTGGTTTCTTAAACTCCTTTCAATTTGCCCTTAACATAGCTATTGCTCATTTCACTCTTACCAGTGTCTTCACTCTTTCTTTTTACCATTTACAATATAGTATTCTCAAATCCTTATCTCTAGCCCCGAATTCCTGTAAGGCATCAAATTACTTATCTCGTTGCACCGTGGGTATCTCTAACTTGGTGCCCCATAGGTACCTCAAACTCAATCCAAAACTCAACCACTTTCCTGCTCTTCTTCCTTGAATCCTTACTCTAGTTGATGTGTTGTTATGTTTCTTATACCCCAGTGCAAAACCAAGAGGGACAGACACACATGCATGCGCACACATGTACAACTCATGCATCCTGCTCTACAATAGAAAAGTCACCCGTTCATATTGTTGCTTCTACATTCTTGCTGATCCTATTCCTCGAAGTCACAATCAAAGACTTCATTAACTCTTACTAAACTAATAATGTGGCACTTATTTACTGTCTATCCTAGTTAGGACTCTGAAATATATCTTTCCTGTTCTCATACAAGTACAGCAACTAAAAAAAATAAAAGTCTATCATTCCCCTTTTTGAACCACCTTCCTGAGTATGCCTTTTATATGGTAAAAACCAGATTCCTCAGCCTGGCCTTGAAGGAAAGCTTTCCTCTTTACCCTTCTCCACACTTTTTCACCTTGGAACTTGTGCTCCATTGATGTCTGATGGGTTTTATTTCCCTGCAGACTCGATAGTATTTCATCACCTTTTCTAGTACTGGGCTTTCTTTGTGGCAGCTTGACTCCTGCTTGCCTTCTTTTGGTTACACCGCTCATCATCTCAGGGTCAGTGCCACTACCTTCTCCAGGACACAAAAGACTTCCTCTCCCTGTGTCTACATTAGACTTTTGCCATAACACATACCACGTGGTATTGAACTTTCTTCTCATCTGTGGCCCTTTTTAAACTAAGATCCTTGAGAGCAGGGAGTGTGTCGTTCATCTTTGTATCCTCGTCGCAACATCTGGTACGGTGCCTAGCACGTAGTGGGCACTTTAATATGCATTTGTTATTCCGAATTTCAAAGATCCTGAAGGAGCCCATATAAATCATGTGTGTCTGTGCAGCTCAGGCGGCTCAGATGGAACCTCAGTGTGTGTTTTTGCGTCCTGAATGATTGAATATAAATTATTAAAGGTCAAACAAGCAGCTGCACAGGATAAAGCTGGAATTTTGATAAGTCATTTATAATCTTTCAGAATGGCCTGTGGGTGTCCAAGAATTTTGGGGGAAAATGGGAAGAAATCCACAAAGCAGTATGTTTGGCCAAATGGTGAGTAACAGAAGACTCCATCTGTGCAGAGCCCTAAACCTTTCCTTATAGTACTGCCAAAAGTCACATGAATAAATATCAAGCATATACTGTGTGCCAAGTACTTACTCTTCAGGGTGCCATTAGGTTATACAAGAGAGGAGTCTGACACAGATCTTGACCTGGAGGAACTTCTACTTATGCAAGAAAAGAAGACTTGGTCTCAGTACATGTTAGAGTATAACAAAGGCATCTGACTGCGTAGCTGCTGCCTGGAAAAGATTTATTCTCTGTATCTGGTGACATCAGTCAGAACATAACAAAATACAGCTTTAATTTGAGGATTTAAATACGTCTGTGCACCAAGAATTATTGTCTGGCAATTCATTTCAGTTATGTAGGACACAGTAAGACATCAGGAAGAAAACTGAAAGAGCTTCTCGATTGCCAGAGTCACACTGTCCATACACAGAAACTCACTTCTCTGGCCAGGACTCCCCGTCCCCGTTGGGTGCATGCTTGAAGGCGATGGTGTGGAGTGAGCTCTCACTTGTGAGTCTGGTCACCTTGGTTCTAACCTGGTTGTGCTAGTAGTCAGTAGCTTAACCTCTCTGGGCTTTAGTTTTTCTTTCTGTGGTTTAAGGGATGTGAGGAGGTAGTTGAACAAAATTAATAGCCTTCATACCTCCAAAATTCTTATAGGCTCAGATTCTTGTTCAGAGTCTTCTTTTTCTTTCACTAATTTGACAAATTTGTTAATCTGCTTTCTCAGTTTATAGCAGATTTCTGCCAGTGATCAATTCTGTGGCTGCTAGCAACAAACACGTAACAGCATTAGAATTGTAGCCTGAGAGCTAGAAAAACGGAGAAAAATTATAAAAGAACAGACAAAAACTTAGCATATGAAAGCACTTAGTGCTATATAAAAATGAAAGTTATTTTCAAATGGTGGTTTATTTTGTATCCTATACAAGGGTTGCTACTTTTATAATACTATATTACTTTGCCCTAGATGTAACCAGGCTACCAGTAACTCTTCACTCACCACCAGGTGTAACCAAGTATGAAATCACTTAGTACTAGATAAAGAAAGGACATATACTTCAGTAACTTCTAATGAGAACACTGTATCGTGCTTTGATATGATCCGTGTTCATGATGATGACCTATAAACCTAAGAGTTTCATGTGCTCAACGTAGGGAATTAGGAAATATATAATATAGATTTGAACTATGTCAAAATTAAAATATTAAATATGTTACTTAAATAAGATGGGATTTTTCCAGAAATTCTCATTAACTTTTCACAATATCCCTGTGGTACACATACCATATCTTCTTTCATTTTATGTGTTTTCATGAAGTGTATTTTTACCATGTAAGGGCTTATCAGGAATAAAGTAATTTTTTAAGGTAACTAAGTTAGCAAATCATTTCACTCCTTATGGACCTAAAATATGTAGGATGTGTTTAAGTAAAACAAGTAACTTTGATTGTTGAAATTTACCTTTAAAAATGAAAGTCATTTTCAAATGGTGTTTTATTTTGTATCCTATACAAGGTTTCTTACTTTTATAATACTACATTACTTTACACTAAATATAATTGGCCAACGATAACTCTTTACTCACCTTTTAGATTTGTGATTTCTGGAATTTATAACCTAAAGTACTGAAAGAAAATGCTCAAACTCAGCACCTAAGCACTGTCAGAATCTGAATCTCATTCTCTGCAAACTCCCTTTCTTGGTTACATTTTAAATAATTCAACTTCTGGCCTAGTTGTCTACTTGAGATCAAAGAACTAAATTATTTGGGTGATTCAAAGCATTAAGCTACATTCTGAGGTGAAACAACAAAGCATAAAACTTAGTACTGACCTGAAGAAGCCAATTAGTGTGGTAAAAGAGACAGGTTGCACACTAAAACTAAACAGGAGGCCAGTGAATGCTGAGTGGCTAGTACAGAAAGGGACTGCTCCACAGCAGGATTTCTCAACCTCATCACTAGCAGCATATTGGGTTGGATAACTTCTTATTGAAGGGACTGTTCTGAATATCATAATCATAATATGTTTAGCAGTATCGCTGGCCTGTACCCACTACATGCTACTAACGACTCCTGCCTGTCCCAATTGTGACAACTAGACATGTCTCCAAACATTGCCAAATGTTCCCTTGAAGGCAGAATCATCCCTGCTTGAGAAGCCACTGTTCTAGAAGTTTGCAGCACAGAAACGTCATTAGAATGACCAACAAAAGCTTCATAAGAAAACTAGATTTTAAGCTAAAATCAGAAAACTATGAGAGTACAGTTTGGTTACATGAGAGAAAAGCATTTTGGGGAGAAACAGTACAATACACAAGGTAGATTTGGAGACCAATGTGACCTGTTGAAAAAGTTTGCATAATGAAGCAGTGGACTGTAGAAAACACATGGAGTCAGGCTGCAGGAGCCTGACTGACAAGCCATGGGAGAATTAGGTGCATAGCTCCTGAGAAGGCTGTGCCAGCTGGTACCGATGGATGACACTTAGACACCCCAGTGGCTTTGTGACCAAGGTTGACACATTCTGTATCAGTCTTAAAGTGTTCTTTTCCCTGTCTTCTTTGTAGGGGATCAGAAAATATCATCTTCTTTACCACCTATGTGAATGGCTCCTGCAGTAAGTGTATTTTAGTTCCAGAAAAGATTATTGTGCTGTTCATTCATGTACATTGTTCTGGAGCATGCCAGGTAGAAACAAAAGATCTTTTGTTCTCCTGAACTAAAGATACCTGTTAATGATTTTTGAAATTTTGAAAGTACAACTGAATTACTACACGGTGTCCAGACTCAGTAAAAATATAGGTTACTCAGGGAAGCAGTATATTTAATCATAGCAATATACTTATATAAAGCAAATATTAGGCTAATCATGAATTAAAAGGTATGATGATTTCTGCAAGAGCATCAATTATGTTTGTGTTGGGGAGCCATTGGCTTCCCAGTCTGTGGCATAATTTCAAAACAAAATATTTTATTATTCATTCAGTAAATGTCTGAATACTTGCTATATACTAAATACTGTTCTAAGGATAGAGAAAACAAAATACTAAAGGCCCACTCATGGAACATAGATTCAAGTAAGAGTGTGTGATGACAAGAAAATGAAAACTCAAACAAGATGATTTAAAATACAGTAAGATAATTTTAAAGTGCACCATGAAGAAAGGAAATTAATATTCTGTTGTTGTGCTACTTTTATGCTACACTATACTGGAATTAAGAGAACTCTATTTTTCCACCCAGAATAAAACCTCACATTTGTAGAATAAAACCCAAATGTGAATTCCCTGTATCTGATGCTTTATTGATCAACATGCAAAGGATTAAAAATGTGTTTGCTATAAAATTAAGAGTAATTCTTAAGCAACTCACCAATAAATGAAATTTTAATTAATATTTTGTCTTGCTTAAGAAGCTGACCTTGGAGCACTGGAATTATGGAGAACTTCAGACTTAGGGAAAACCTTCAAAACCATTGGTGTGAAAATCTACTCATTTGGTCTGGGAGGACGTTTCCTTTTTGCCTCTGTGATGGCTGATAAGGTAAGTAATAACCTCTATTTTGGGGGGGGTCTCTTACCTTTATAAATGTGCCTCGTAGGTATCCTTTTTACTACTTAATACTGACCGAGCTTTTTGTCTTTTTGCAGTATTCAATATCCTTGTAAGGTTTGAGGTGATTCTCTTTACACAGACTGATTGACCCTCATGGGCTACTCTGCCCTGTAACCTTTTGTCACCATGTGAATTCTGGTCTTGTATTTTAGATTTGGAGACCCAGAATTTGGGCTTGACCCTGAGGTAGATATTTGGGAAAAAGCAGTATCTACTTTGCAGTATTCAATAATAGTAATAAAAATAAAAATAGGTAACACAAATTAACTACTACATACTTGCTACTATTCTAGGTTCCTGAAATATAGCAGTGAACAAAATAGATAGATTTCCTGCTTTCAAGGCTTATTTTTATATGGGGAAATAGATACTAAGTAAATAAGTGTAACTGGTAATAATTAAAGCTGTGAAACAATCTAAAGCAATGGAAGGAAATAAAGTGGTAGAAATTGAGGTGGTGCAATTATAGACAGGTTGAGTGGGTGTTTTCTCCGAGACCTGAGTGTGGATTGAGAACATGACCATGTGGACATACAGGAGGGGAACTGGGTAAGGAACAGCCAGCACACAGGTGACACCCTGGCTGGAGCACAGGGGAGAATGTTCAAGGGTGAACCAGACAGGGAGCCAGCAGCCAGATCGTGCAGAGCCTTTTTAGGTCATTACAAAAAAAAAAAAAAAAAAAGATGATGAATTTTACTCTTTATGTGTCAGTGATCTCTGAAACGGTTATGAGCTGGGTTGTGATGTGATTTGGCTTCCCTTTAACAGAATGCATGTGCAGAGTAGCCTGAGAGGGGGAGAGAAATGGAAGCAGTAAGGGCAGCTGGAAGGCTACTGCAGTGGCTATGTGAGGGAGATGGTGGGTGGTGGGTGGGAGCAGGCTGTTAATAGTGGATGAGGGGAGAAGTAGTGAAATTATAGATATATTTCAAATATATTGCTAATGGGACTTGCTGATGGATTAAACGTGCACTGTGGGCTGAATATGGTGGTGTGCAGTTATAATTTCAGCACTCAAGAGGCTGAGGCAGGAGGGTTGTGAGTTCAAGGCCTGCCTGAACTATTTTGCAAGACCTTGTCTCAAAAGAAAAAAAAAATGTGCACTGTGAGACAATAAATAAAAGGATAACTTTAGAGTCTCTGTCCTCAGCTGTTGGAAGGTTGGGATTGTCATGGGATTGAGATGGCAAGAGGAGTAGCTTTGTGAAAGAAAAAGCAGGAATTCAGAATTGGGTATGAGATGCCTACTGGACATCTAAGAGGACATGTCTAGTAAGCATTTGAGTATATGACTCTCACAAAATTTTATGGTATTTAAACCCATGAGACTAGATGATTTCTTCAGGAGAAATGAGAGGATTAGGGAAATCCTGAAGCACCATAACACTGAAAGTTGGAAAGAGAAGAATCTAGCAAAGACTAGAAGGGAGGGACCAGTGAGTTAAAGGGACATCCAGCCAGTGTGCACCACAAAAGACAAGGGAAGAAAGTGTTTCAGGAAGAGGAAATGATCTGCTTTAGTAAACTCAAGTGAAATGTTGAGTTATGTGAGTTTTGAGAATTACCTGTGGAATTTGGCAAAATGAGGTTGTTGGTGACCTTAACAAAAACAGTGTCATTGGAGTAGTGGTTAAAAGACTGATTGCAGTGAGTTCAGAGGGAACTGAGATGAGGAAGTAGCACAGTAAGGACAGATAACCCTAGCAATTTTGTAATAACCCTCCCAACAAGCCTAGGAGCTAATACTTTAATGTTAGTTTTATAGGTGAGGAAGTTGAGTGACTTGCGTAGTCACCCAGTGGTAATACCTGGTGGCCTGGTAGAAATCAGACTGTCAGATTCTAGAAGTAGCCTCCTTAGACTCCTGAGCTACTATTTATAAAAAATTTCTGCCAAGTGTTTTTGAATTCTAGTTTCGACCTGTAGCAGTGAGAATAAAATACAAAGCAATTAGATGTCTCAGTATAAGCTATGTAAATATTCTTATCACTGAACTTTAAAGAGTATTTAACCTAAAGAAGCCAGAGATGAATTCTCATGCCCTAGCTAACTGTATCTGGTAGCTCTGTTAAACTGTTCATTAATCAGGTGTGGTGGCACATATGTGTAGTTGAGAAGGATTGTCAGTTTGAGGCCAGCCTGGGACTGTATAGCAAGGTTGCAGTAGTAAGGCCCTATCTTACAAATAGAAACTGTTTATCAGAGTGGGCTGTAATTGCCATTGTAATATACTCTATTACCAACCAAATACTCATAATTTCCTTGTAGTAATTCTAGGGTCGTCCTTAGGCCGTTCCAGCCGATGCACGTCGCCTTTATCATAGCTATTCTGTGAGCTCCTCAAAGACATCATGTCACACCTTGGCTTCTCTGTGATGTCTTAAGCATGGATTTCACCTCCATGTTCTAATTTCGTTAATTATTTAATTTCTTAGGTTATGCCAGGACTGTCTGAAAGGGACCAAACTTTTATTCAGCAATGACCATTTTTAGAATTACCTAAGTGATATGCAAATAACTGTAAAGTTAAGCTAATGATGGTTCCATTAGATCCTTAACTCTGCTGAAGGAGATGGGATATCAGAGATTTGGAGCATCGTCAGAATGAAGGAACCAAAAAGAAAGCGAAGTCAGCTTTGTTTCTAATAGAATGGATTTTTCTATAACCTGAAAGGGGTTGGAAATTGCTTTGGTAATTGGTACTGTGACCTTTCTTGCATTTTTTTTTCCCCAGGGGAAATGAATAATAGAAATTTTAAGGTAGATGTCGGCCTATTTTTCTAGGATACAACAAGAAGGATCCATGTGTCAACAGATCAAGGGGACACGTGGAGCATGGCCCAACTTCCTTCTGTGGGGCAAGAACAATTCTATTCTATTCTGGCGGCTAATGATGACATGGTTTTCATGCATGTAGATGAACCTGGAGGTAAGAGTCTTTTAATCTTTGAATGTGTAGATATTTAAGCTTTAAGCCTTGCTTTAAGAAGTTTTCGTTTTTATCTGTCAACTTTTTCTCTCACTTCTAGACATTTATTAGCACCTTACAGATCCTAAAGATAGTGTGTTTCCACTTCAGTTTTTAGTCTTGCTTTGTGGTTCAGGCTGGCCTTGAACTGACTATTTTGCCAGGCTAACCTTGAACTCATGGTAATCCTCCTGCCTTGGCCTCCCAAATGATGGAATTACAGGTGTGCATCACCACATCTGGTTTAAAAGGAGACTTGCTTTGATAGTTGCTGTGGTTCATGTATTCACGAACAAATGTTCTTAAAAAAAAAACAAACAGTGTTCTAGAAGTGAGCAGCTCAAAATAGTCTGCAGCATTGTCGGAACTGGTATTGATTTGCTGTTACCAGGTAAGTAAAGGAATTCAGAGTGTTTAGAAACTCTTAGCCATTTGACAAAGTAATTTTATATCTGTTGAATACAATGATAATAAATTGAGGGCATACATTTTATCTTTTCTATTTCATTTTTATAGTGGTTATTATATATTTTCAGTCTCTAATTTACTGGTATATTTTAGATGTACTTAATGATCATATTCATCATAGAGAATCTGTGCCTGTACATGATATATTTTAATTCTTCTTTTTATGATAATATTTTATAGAAGAATCAATTTGTGACATATTAGAAGTTTAAAAATTGAACCTTTACCACAGATAGTTCAGAAACATTGTTCTAGAGTATAAAGATTTAGAAATGTGAGGGCTGGGGATCTAGCTCAGCGGTCTAAGCGCCTGCCCGGCAAGCGCAAGGTCGTGAGTTCAATCCCCGGTGCCGCAAAAAAAAAAAAAAAAAAAAAAAAAGATTTAGAAATGTGTAAAACATAAATGTAAATACAATGCCTCTAGCAGAAAAGTATATCTGGGAAGAGCTTTTCTGTGGCATCTGAGTAACTCATTTAACATACAGCATTTTCCATATTTCAGTCACTAAACAGGGTACTAGAACTAAAACGGAGCATAAAGATCTTGAATATCAAACCTTGATGAACTTTTAGGACTGAATCTCCATCATGGAAACAGCTGTTTTGGTAAATGATCTGGGCCAGTCAGTCATGTATAGCTAGACTACTGTTTTTCCCTGTTCCTTACCAAGATTTAGGGTTGTTTGTCCATTTCAGATACCGGATTTGGCACAATCTTTACCTCTGATGATCGAGGCATTGTGTATTCCAAGTCTTTGGACCGACATCTCTATACTACCACAGGTGGAGAAACGGACTTTACCAATGTAACATCCCTCCGCGGGGTCTATATAACAAGCATGCTCTCAGAAGGTGAGCCCTGCCACACCTGTCCTACGCTGCTCCTTTAGCTCAGTGTCAGGATTGGAGGCCTTCAAGGGGTCTGATGGTCCTGTGCTCCACTAATGCACTTACCTAACCAACAAGCCTACCTGTGTATATTCTGGCTCCCTATTTCAAATAAGTTAGGGTGACTAGAGTTAGGGGAGAGAAAACAACAGCAGGTAGAAAGAAAAATATTTTAGAGTCAGTGTTGCTTACTTTGTTAGTCTTCCACATTGGGAGGTTTAGGCAGACAAGAATGAGCCTGAAGTTGAACTACTTTTCTTCTTACAGAGGGCATAGCAACAACCAGCCAAGATTCTTCTAGGGTTCTACTCCATGGTTCTGTAGGGCTTACCTTTACTACCCACAGATATGCAAATAAAGAAAGAGTCTGATTGATTGATTGATTGATTGATTGATTGGAGGTAGGATGTTTGCTTTCATTTCATTAACTCCTTGCAGTGGCCTACAAGGTACTAAGTGACATTGGGTCCCTATTTTTTCCCTGACCTTACCTCTAGCACTTGTGTCTTTCATTTGCTCTGCACCACTCACACAAACCCCCTTCCAATCCTAAATGCATCAGGCACACACACTCCTTGGTTACAGATTTGAACTGCCAGTTCTCTCTTATCTCCCTGGGTATCTTCAAGGCTGAGCACTGGTTCTTCAAGTCTTTGCTCATATGTTCCTTTCTGAATGAGACCTGCCCAGACTATTTTATTTTGAATTCCAATCTTCCCTCCTCCTTGCACACATAATTCCAATTCACCTTTAGCTGTGCACATGTTTTTCCATAACATTTATTTTCTGACATATAATTTATTTATTTACTCTGTCTAGTGCTTGTCTCACCCTACCAGGGTGTGTATTTCACAAGATTTTTTTTTCTTTTGTTTACTGATATATTCCTAAAGGTTTATAATAGTTTTCACTTGGTAAGCACTTAGTAAATGTTTGTTGAATAAATGAATTTTCCTTCACTTGCTTTCCTAGTTGGTATTTCTCAGACCGCTCAAAGCATATTAAATATAAACCTGCAACAGTTTTATAATAGAGAGCAAGAAAGTTGAATGTAAGGGGAGAAAATGAGGTGTAAGGAGTAATGGGATATGGGTAGTGGAGAGACAAAAATTAGGAATTATTAGTCCAGCACACATATTCAAACCTTGAGCTGGGTGCGGTGTTGCACACCTGTAATCCCAGCACTTGGGAGGCTGAGGTAGGTAGATTGCAGCGAGTTCAGTGCTAAACTGAGCTACATAGTGAGTTCAAAGCCAGTCCAAACTACATAGCAAGACCCTGTCTCAAAAAACAAGAAAAGATCTTGAGAGTCCCTAAGACCTTGTCATGACCTTGTCCAAGTAGAAATGAGGCTGCCTTACCGTGCTAGGTTTTTTTTTCTAAGTCATCAAAGAAGAATGGACATCAGCCTGTTCGTGTTAGTCAGGAGTTAAAATGTGTGGTCATCGTTCAGTTACTATAACAAAAAAACCTAATCAGTTTATAAAAGAGAAGAGGTTTATTTTGGCTCACAGTTTGAATGATTTCAGTCCGTAGTCGGTTGTCCCCATTCTTCTGAGCCTGCTAGAGCACATCAGGGCAGGAACATGTCATGGAGGAAGCCCCTTCACCTTACAGAGAGGAAGAAAAAGGGACCAGGGTCTCCATAGCCCCTTCAAGGGCCCCCCCAGTGACATAACTTCTTCTACCTAGCCCAGCCACAGGCTGGTGACCAACCCTTTAAGACATGGGCCTCAAGGGGGACATTTAAGACCTAAACTATAAAACAAAAGCTCTTTCTAATAGTATCAGCCCCAAATGATTTATGGAACTCATTCAGTCCTGCTCAGGTGGTAAGCCTTTTACAAGTCTCATATTTGAAGTGCTGCTCAGTTACTTATTTAACATCACTGAGCCATGTTTGCAAGGCATTAACAGCTTGTGGGACTTCAGGGTTTAAATGGTGTTTTCTGGGCTCAGCAGCAAGTTGTACTGACTGTAATTGGTGCTTCCAGTGTATCAGACTGGCGGTTTTCTTTTCTCATTCAGATAATTCTATCCAGACAATGATCACTTTTGACCAAGGAGGAAGGTGGAAGCACCTGAGGAAGCCTGAAAACAGCGAGTGCGATGCTACAGCCAAAAACAAGAATGAGGTTTGTGTGCGCCAGGGTCGGATGTGCGTCCAGAGAAGCTGCCAAGCCAGGCTTCTCCTCAGAAGCCTGAGTTTGTACTAGATTAGAATTCACAGTTTCAGATGGAAAGTTTGAAAATAAAAGTAATGAAATTAATTTAGACTTTGGGAACTAGGAACTACGCAGAAAGATGAAAGTATTATGGATTGTCTTTTAAAGAACAAAACTGGTGGCTAGCAGTTTGTTTTTACTAACTTGTGGAATGAAAACAGAATGGACAGATGTGCTGGTTGGGGGTCAGCATGGCAGTGATGAGGCTATAGGAACCCGAAGCCAACAAGCAGCTGTCCATAAGCACTGCAGAGACACGCTGGACAGAAAAAGTGAAAGAACATTGGCCTTCTTTCACCTCCACCTGGTGCCACAGCCAGTGAGCTCATCCT
>RJWT010007145.1:0-27987 GCA_004365215.1 Cuniculus paca | reverse complement strand
CTTCCTGGTTCCAAAATAGGAGATAGTGTGCTGTGGATTCTTCTGGAGAATCTTGTCTCACTGGCTTCTTGATATGAACTCAGCTGTTGCCATCATCAGAGGAGATGGGACCTCGCTGTCACTGAGGACGGCTACATTTCTCTTTGGGGAAGCTCTGGTCCTTACTTTGAGTATTGCCTCCTGGCTCTAGTGCAGATCCCTTAGTCTGCTGGCAAGGATCCTTTATCCGGCTGGTGCAGACTTTGTAGCTTCCACCACTGACCTTTGGGCCTTCTTAGTGCAGACCCTTGATATACACTTGCATGAGACATTGTTGGGGATCTAGTCCTCCAGTTAGACTCATGGGGGGCATTGCCATAGATTCTAGGTCTTCAGCTGGACTTGCATAGCACATTGCTGTGGAATCCAGGCCCTCAGCTGAATTCTTTAGCTTTCTAGTGTGTAGAAGATTTCTCACTCTTTTGCATTTCACTCTTTGAGTAAATATTATAAAATAATCCTATAAATTATGTGTCATGTATAAAATCCTTTCCCTTGTAAACCCTGACTGCAAAAGCAGGCAATTTAGAGACTTAGCAAGATCCTGTCCCAAAAAAAAAAAAAATTAAAAAGAGCTGCAATGTAGCTCTGTGTAAGAGAAGGCCTTGAGTATAATTCTTAGTACTAAAAAAATAAATAATCCAGTCTCTTAGCATACAATTTTTTGCTATCCAATGTAATACTGTTGATTATAGGCAGTAGGCCCTGCAATAGATCTCTAGGGCTTAATTCAATTTGTACAGCCAAAATTTTGTATTCTTTGACCAGTAGCCCCATTTCATCCTCCCCAGACCCTTGGGAACTATTATATCAGCAGAACTCCCTGCTTCTGTGAATTTGACTATCTTAAATCTATCATATAGTATTTGCTCTTCTGTATCTGGCTTATTTTAGTCAGCATAACATCCTCCCAGTTCATCTATATTGTCACAAGAAGTAAGATTCAATTATTTTTCAATGTTGATTAATACTCCATTGTACACCACATTATCTTTTTTTAAAGTTTTTAAATTTTATTTTAAAGATAATAAAACCCAACAAAACAAAACAGAATAAATCCAATCAAAACACAGCAGCAAACTTGGTACAGAACATCAAAGCAAGATAATAGGAAAACAACAATGGCTACCATAGTATATCTTGTTATCTTCACAGCAGTAGTCCATTCCATCAGATATAGCAAATCAAACCAAAACAAAACAGAATAAAACCAATCAAAACATAATATTGAGTAAAGCAAAAAAAAATTTAGTAAGGACAAAACAATACAGTGAGAACAATATTAGACTTCAAAAATAAGATAGAAATCCCCCCATATTTGCCATATTTCCTACTGTCATCCTCCCTATAGATGCTCAGATGGCTGGCCTCAGACCTGCACATTCAACCAAACAATACAAGCCTTCAGTTGCTTTTTGTACCTCAGTTGCTATCAAATCAGGTTGATTTCCAAACCAGCCAGTGGCTTACGGGGTGAGGGGTTTGGTGATTCTCAGCCTGCACGCCAGTAGGCTCACAGGATGCCCTGATTTTTCTTTCTCTTCCTGGGCCCTGCATGGTCTGCACGGCTTACCAGAAAAGCTGGCTAGTTGGCTTGTTGATTGGCTCCTCGCAGTCCCAGCATGGTTGATTCTTGGGAGAGGCTATCTATCTTTTCTCTTCCTGGGCCCTGCATGGTCTGCCTTGAGTGCCATATCTTAGCTATTGTGAATAATGCTTAAATGAGCATAGATGTGTAGCTATCTCTTCAACATACTGATTTCCTATACTCTGGATTTATATTCAGAGGTGAATTTGACAAATCATATGATAATTCTATTTTAAATTTTTCAGGAGCCTTCATATGGTTTGCCATAACAATGTATCATTTTACATTCTTTATCAAAAGTTTACAAAGGTTTCAGTGTCCTCACATTCTAATGCTTATTACTTTCTTTAAAAACAAACAAATAAAATAATGGCCACCCTAACACCCAAATGCACCTAACAGAAACCACACTGTGGTTTTGATTTGCATTTCCCTGATATCAATGATGTTGAGTACCTTTTTGTAAATTTATTAGTCCTTTGTGTTTATTCTTTGGAGAACTCTCTATTTAAGTCCTTTACCCACTTTTTAATGCAGTTATGTGTTGTTATTGTTTCACTGTTAAATTGTATGAGTTACTTCTATGCTTCAGATATTAACTTATTAGGTATCCATGGAGTTTGCAAATGTTACTCCTATTCTGAAGGTTGTCTTTCACTCTGTTATTTTCTTTTTCTTCACAGAAATGTTTTAGTTTGATTTAGTCCCACTTTTCTATTTTTGCTTTCATTGCATATGCTTTTGTGTCATTATCAAAAAAAGCATTGCCAAAGTCAGCCATTATGGTTTGGATCTAGAATATCCTGCACAAGATTCATGTGCTCAGAGGCTGGACTTTTTTAATATGATTGGATTATGAGGGTGCTATGCTCAGCAGTGGATTATTCTAGTGATGAATTCACTGCTGAATGTGCAGGTAGCAGGTGGAGCCTGGCAGGAAGAGGCGGGT
This sequence comes from Cuniculus paca, assembly GCA_004365215.1. Taxonomy (NCBI): domain Eukaryota; kingdom Metazoa; phylum Chordata; class Mammalia; order Rodentia; family Cuniculidae; genus Cuniculus; species Cuniculus paca. The sequence goes on along the minus strand of RJWT010007145.1, from coordinate 25,411 downwards.
CACTCAAGGAGAGACCTGGAAGGGTCTGTCTCTCTCCCTGGCTCCTCCCTTTGCACTCTGCTTCCTGATCTTCATGAGGTGAGCAGATTGCCTCTGCACAGGCTCCTCCACTGTGCTGTTCAGGCCTTCTAGCCCACCAACCTGGGACTGTAATTGTGACGCAAAATAAACCTCCTCTCCTTTAAGTTGTGTGTGTTGAGTATCTAGTCCAAGTGAAGAGAAAAGTGACTAAGACACAACCAAGATTTTTCTCTATGTTTTCTTTTAGGAGTTTTATGGTTTCAAGTATTACAATATTTCAAGGGTTTTTTGGTGTATATGCTGCAAGATAACGGCTCCAAGTTATTTTTTGTTTGTTTGTTTTTTTGTCTTTTTCAGACAGGGTCTCACTGTGCAGCTCAGGCTGGCCTTGACCTCACTTTGTAGCCCAGGCTGATGTTGAACTTGCAATGATCCCCTCCTGCCTCAGCCTCCTGAGTGCTGGAATTACAGGCATGCACCACCACACCCAGCTTTCCAAATTATTCTTTTCCACGAGTATATCCAGTTTTTCTAAAACCACTTATCAGCGAGATTATATTTTCCCCAGTGTGTATTCCTGGCACCTTTACTGAAGTTCGGTTGATGCATGAGTTTACTTGTGGGTTTTCTATTCTGTTTAATTGGTCTATATATCTGTTTTAATATCATTATCATTGTTTTGATTACATAATTGTAATATGTTTTTAAATTAGAAAATGTAATGCTTTATTCTTCTTATTCAAAATTGTTTTCGCTATTCAGGGTCTTTTATGGTTCTGTATGAACTTTAGGGCTCTTTTTTCTTTTCTCTAAAGAATGCCTTTGGGATTTGAATCTGTAGATCACTTTGGTTAGTAAAGACATTCTACCAATGGCAATTTATCCAGTCAGTAAACACAGACTATCTTTCCATTTGTTTGTGTCATTTTAATTTCTTTCATCAATGTTTTATAGTTTTCTGTGTACATATCTTTTATCTCTTTGGTTAAGTTATATTAACCTTAGTATATTATTCTTTTCAGCGTCATGGATAGAATTGTTTAAATTTTCCTTTTAGATAATTTGTTGTTAGCATAGAGAAATACAATTTGTTTTTGTTCCAGCTAACTTTGCTGAATTTATTTATTAGTTCTTCTTTAACTTTTTTGTGTACTTTCAAGGATTTTCTATGTAGATCACATTCTTTTAAAATAGAGATAATTTTACTTCTTCCTCTCTGATTTAGATGTCTTTTATTTTTTAATTTCTGCTAGTTCTCCTGGTGCTCACAAAAGTGGTGAAAATGAGTATCCTTTCCTTATTCCAGCTCTCAGGAAAACCTTTCAGATTTTCACCATTGAGTATGATGTTAGTTGTACACTTTCCATACATGGTCTTTATTGTTGAGATAAGTTCTTTCTATACTTAATTTGTTGTGAATTTTATCATGAGATGGTAGTTTTGTCAAATGATTTCTTTTTGCATCTACTGAAATAATTGTGTGTATTTATCCTTTATTTTGTGGCATATCACGTTGACTGAGTTGCATATGTTGAATCAGCCCTGTACTCCTGGGATAAATCACACTGTATGTTTTTATAGCTTTCTTTCGATGTGCTGTTGAATTTGGTTTGCTAAAATTTCAATGAGCATCTTTGTATATGGCCATCAGGTGCACTTTTCTTATGGTGCATTTCTGGCTTTGATATCAGTGTGATGCCAGCCTCATAAAAGATTTTGGAAGTGTATGCTTCTATTTTCTGAAAGATTTTAACAATGATTGTATAAATCATACCATCACTGTATATATACTATCATTCTCTCTTCTGAGTCACTATTAAGACTTGGGCAAGTGGCGAGCTTTCCTTTAGTGCAGTAAGCCTAATAACTTAGCTATGTTTGATCAATAAGATTTTTAGTTATTTCTTGAGGAGTCGTTGTCAATATATTAATATTATATCCACATATTAGCATTGAGATAACTGAGGCACATAGAAGTGAACTAATTTGTTCAGTGTTTCTAAATTAAGAGACAGAGCTGGGATTAAAACTTAGGCATTTTTCTGACACAGAAGTTCAAGCTCTTAAGTAGACAGTAGAGACTATGCCACTTGAATATTCCAAAGGATATTCAAATGCCCCTTTCTTCTAAAGCTTTCCTGTCTCCTACTTAACTTGGGAACACCCTCTACAACATTACTGACATGGACTCCATATTTTGTTTTTAAGTTTCCAAATATGGAAAGCTGACTAAGCCCTCTGCATGACTCAACGGAAGCAAGCACTTTTTAGCTTTTATAAAGAAAAGAATCCCACTTATTAGGAGCATGAAACCACCCTATAATCCCACCCTTGGACTGAAAGTAAAAGATGCTCACCATCTAGAATCCTTCCCCATGGAATGGCGTTGGTTTATGGTGGCATGATTTTAATCACTCCTTCTAAACCATAGTTCAGTTAAGCATATGTCCTTGTTTTTCATTTTGTGATATCCAGAGTTAAGCCTTCAAGCATCTCCTGACACTGCCAACCATAGCACTCCCAGTTAACACCTAGAGCTAAAACATTTATGCTGAATTTACAAACTTCTGTTCATCAGCGCACAGCCTGCTTCCCATTGATTTTGTTTCCTAAGGCTATCACTTCAGATGCTAGGAGCAGGTTACAGGGTAGAGAGGCATGGAGGAAAATATAATTCATTGACTTGTTTCCTCCTGAAAACCCAGGAAATGGACTCAGGATCTAACTTCTATTTTACCATTTTTTAATTTAATAAGCACGAACACCATTCTGGCTTAATCGTGCTGACCATACAAAGTTAACTTTTAATATATGATCGCTATTGAGTCAAAATATTAGAAATTCCTCGGTTTCTGTTTTTTCAAAAGAGGATAAACACATAGGGAAGGAAATAATCATATATAGGCTGATATCTCGTCTTTTTTAGATCTAACTTCAAGTTTAAAATATCACCCAGAGAATTTTAAGAAGAGTTCGCTACCTCAAAAATGTTAGCTTAGCTCTCAAATTCACATAAGCCATAAACCTGAGAAGCAAGTTTTCCATCAAAACCACTAATTTTTTAAAAGAGGGAGAAGTGGGGAGGACAAAGACAGGGTTCTAAAACACATCTCTGCACACATCCCTCCAAATTCATATTAATAAATTTGCTAGTCAATCAAACTATATAAGCATCCAGGCTACAATGCTCCAACTTCTCCATAAGAATTCAAATTACTCAAAATTCTAGCACAATTCAGATAAAATCAGTTTCTATCATTCATTGGTCTTTAACTCTACTGATCCTATTAAAAGAGAAAAATCAATGATGATTTGTTCAGAGTAAGCCTAGATCAGACTCCTCTACTTAGTAATGAATTCTATAGTTTTTCTAGATACAGATACCAAGTTTACAAGACTATATAGATAGAATCTCCCTCCTTCTTTTTATTTTTTAAAATTCAGACATCTACCTAAAACTTATCCATCTATCCAGCAATTTTAATTGTACCTTTTAGCTCCCTGAAATGAAAATTCACACAAGTCGAGAGATTTGAGCTCTGTTTCAGACATTAAATACACACTAACTACCTCCTCCCAAGTCTTGTGATTCATTTTACCCTTATCCAGAATGGTCTTCCTTTCTGAGTAATTAATGTCTCTTTTCTCTTTACACAAATAGAAACTTACTAGTATTTCTTCCTAGGGCTTAGTCCATGTCCTAGTCCACAGCTTACTTAAACATGCTAGTTTCCGTTACTTTAAAGCTTCTTAAATGGTGGAACCAAGTATTGTGCATTTATAAACCCTTTCAGTACCTAGCACCATGTTTGACATAGATAGAAATCTAATCATTGTTGTAGAGTTGTTGCTAAATGGAGCCATTGAAAAATGACACTTTGAATGCTAGTTCAGAATGACTAATCTGGTTGTGGCATATAGGAGAGATGGAAAAGTACAGTGTATGGGAGCAGGGAGATCATTTAAGTAGCTACAATAATATACTAGTGTGAGATTAGATGGGCCTGAATCAGGATGATAGCTATAAGAATGGAAGTAGAGGACCAATATGAGAGAAAATCTGAAAAGGAAATAAATCTAGCTTAACAAGTGATTAGATGTGAGAGTGAATGAATGTGGCAGAAACAACTAGCTTGTCACCAAAAATTCATGCTCCTCCAGGGTACTGTCAAGAAGTCACTGCCCACCTGGAGACAATATTCCCCACCTTTTGCCTAGGTAGAGTTACACAACTAACTTTTGTTATGGAAATGTGAAAAGAAGTAATGTGTATAGTTTTTAGGTCAATGTGGTTAAAAAAGAATGCAAAAAATTTTTTGCATGATCTTTTGCACCATCCATTATGTAGGAGGAAAAAAAAATAAAAAAACTTTTGGGCCTTGAAGAAAGCCATGTCTTTGACCAGTGACCTATTAAACAAGAATACTGATACTGCACTTTACATGACTATGACATAGATTACTATAGTGATAGGTACTGAAATTCTGTGTTTTTCTCTTACAGAACAGCTAGTGCTATCTTAATCAAAACGAAAAGGGACAAGAGAAGTCATGCGTGCTTTCGAGTATATGGTGGTATCCAATGCTTTGGGGAATGGTGTCACTATTTTAATATAATGGAGGGTGTCAAGAAGACAACCAAGAAAGAGTGAAATATCAGTATCCAGCTGAATGACAATCATTTGTGGAAAGTGTCAGAAACTGGGAGTTAGAAGGCTCAGCTGCAGGCTCAGGGACTCGCCATTAAAGTATGTCCTTAAACAACTCACTTCACTCTGTCCTGGAAGATAATAAGCAAAAAATAGCTATTTTAATATAAAATATCTCTATTATAGCCTTATCATTCACTTTTCAAACTAGAACAGACCTTAGAGATCATTTTGGTAAGAAAAAAGGTAAATCTCACACAGCAACTACTAAAAGTGGGCATTGTATTAACTCATAATTTTCACAATATAATACTATTAATATCATCACCAATTTATAGATAAAAAATGATACAGATGGGTTCAGTAATTTTCTCAGGGTCACACAACTACTAAGTAGAAAAGTAAGGATAAAATCCAGGAAGGCTGGTTCCCAACCATATGTTCTTAACCATTAAAAAAAGGTGTCCTCTAGGTAGAGCATCTTCATTTTAGATGTGGAAACTTTGGTCATGTCACACAGGTGATTATGCACTAAATATAGAGGACAGTGACAGAGAAGGCAATTTTCTCCCTGGGAAAATTCTAGTTTCTCATAAAAGGTTGGTTCTGCAGAAAATCACTGAGCTGAGAATGCATAAATTACTAAGGAAACTGAACCAGATATTTGAACAGAATTTATGGTGATAGAGGAAAAAAAACAAAATGAGCCTTACCCTTACCATATCTTTCAAATATAAAACAGAAGAGATAAGCAGATGGATTTATTTAAGTGTTTTTCAGCAGAATTCTTCTTACAGTTCTAAAGCATATGATGATCTCTGAAGAAGTGGACGCTAGTTCCTTGTACCCTTTCTAATGCAGAGCACAGAAATAGTCCCAGGGTGACTAAAATACCATCACAAGTTCAACTATCCTGCTAAAAGCTCTTAGCAGGGTAAAGTGAGTATAAAGAGATGCCAGGAGAACCCACAACATACTGCTTCCTCCTGAGGTCTGAAGTTACCCACCCCTGAGTAACCCAAATGCCCAACCAGAACCTGTGCATTTGGTTGACACCAATTGAACCTCCCTCTTGACAAAGTCACCTTTGCACAAAATACCATCTGAAGCCATCACATGAAAGAAGGGGTTTCCCTGCCATGAGACCATTCATGAGTACTTACAGTCAGATGGGAGAAATCCTACATTTCTGGATGACCCAAGGGACAACATGGCGCTTCTCAGCACCAGCAGAACACAAGATTCACGTGTCTTATTCTGCCTACTGATCTAGTTCATGGAACAGTATCATTCTTTCAAGAGCCAGACGGAATATATTAAATGAGTTTCCAGATGTCTAATCTGTTTCCTTCCGTTTCTCACACTGAGAAAGACTAGGGTCTACAGGATATTGCACACTTTTTAATATATTTATCATCTCCCTAAGGACTATGTATTTCTGACCATGTATTGACTAATTTAATAAGTCTCAAACATCAAGACAATGTGATAAAGATGTCTTTTTTAAAGAGACAAAAATAAACCAAGAAGTTTAAAAAATAAGAAAAAAGGAAAGGTAAAGTAGAGGACTTAAGTATCTCTGAGTGATAAAGAGAAGGAATCTGATTATCAGACCAAATTTTTTCCTGTTCCAAAGGAGGGGTCTTTGCTGTAAATACCCACCCAGGCTCTTTACTCCACACTATGCTCTCTCTTGCATCACCATATGAACACAAGTCCTTCCATCAATGGGCTGTTAGATTGGAGATGAATTACAGCCTCTCTAGGGTTCAGTGTCTTCACTCAGAAAATGAGGTTGCATTAGAAAAGGATGATCTACGGTTCTTGATGTCTATGAATCCAGAAGTTTACATCTATGAATTTTAACAAAGTGCTATTTTTCAAGTTGCTAGCTATGATCTATTAGTGGATCATGAAATTAATTTAATGGGTAGCTACCATTCTACTTTTTAAATGAAATAGAATTGGAAAAGTTTGTGTAGATTTAGGTATAAAATAAGATTGAAAAGAACATCAGCATGCATTCCACATAGTAAGGATGAACACTATATGTATACAGAATCATAACATTTATTTCTAACTATGGGGCTTAGTCAAGTATAATCAAAGTCCAGCTTTAAATTACAGCCTTCTATGACACATTATAATGAAGTTTTACTATAGTTTCCAAACATTTGCTACTTTCTGTTTTGTCTGCAGTGTGACTTTCTTTTTTTTTCCTTTGATATCTATTCCCCAAGACCAGGGTTTCCCATCCCTTTTCCCTTTCCCACTTGCTCAGTATCCCTTTCCTGGTGAGTATTCTGGAGCTGCTGCAGAGGGGAATTCTGAAGGCATTGAAGATGTCAAAGGTGTTGGACAGAATTACAGAATGTGTTGAGCTTAGGACATCTGGTTTCCGGAAAGAAAAGACACGAAGGATGTTAAAAGTCTAATTGGGATGGTATTGGATACCTGGAGATTCTGGACAGTAGTGACATTGTCTGGAAGGGACAAGGGTACATCTTACAATTACTTACATCACTGGCTCTTTCACCCTCTCCTCGCATGGTGGTGACTAATGTACATGTGTCACATTCTCTAAATAAGGATCTCTCAGGAGGGTCCTATTTTGAGGGAAGTGGGAGTGATGTCTACTTTCCCAAAACTTGTTGCTCAAAGGAACAAATGTATAAGAAATGCAAGTTTGGAGAGGAAACTGAGGACTAGGGTATCTAGCCTAGTCTCCAAAAAAGGACGCCCCTACCCCACCAGTTGAAGTTTACACAGATGAGACAGGAGCTCCAAAGGGCTGGGTATACCTCCACGACTCCAGTCTCCCATGGGCAGAGTTCTAATTGTTGCCTTTAGTGAGCCTCTTGGGTACAAGATATTTGACTTTCTGCTCAATTTAAGGTTTGATGTCAAAGTCATCGACTAGAAAATAAAGCCCCTTTTGCTATCAGATTCTCAGCCATTCATATGTCTGAGATGAAGATCGATAAAAGCATTTGACTGAGAACTTTAATTCTAAACCATTTGGGTGGAAATTCAAGCCACAGCATTCTAATTCTTCCTGTCAGCCTGGTCTTGGGTTAGATTGGGTTGGAATAATGTTCAGGAAATTATTAATAATGAAAAAACATTGTTCTTAACAGCCACAGTCTGTTAAAGGAATCTAAAATGTAAGCGCGATCTCATGGGTTCTGCATAAATATTCTCTTTTGTTCTCCCAAAATAAACTGGTATCTCCTTCAGGGTTGGCAGATAAAGGTGAAGTGAGGGTATCCCCTAGGTTCTAATTGGCTGCCTGCATTAATCCCTGTGCAGAGGATCGCAGTGTCCATTTCAGATCTGTCTGTCCCTGATGCCTTGTCAAATACTACTGTGTTAAGCAGCCCCTGGTGGCTTTATAAAATGGCTGACCTGCTATTGACCTGCTGCATGTCACTGGTGCTCAGGGGCAATGTCTCTAGCTAAATACTTATGGGCCCCAAGGTAGATTATATTAAAGATTATAAAGGCAGAGCTAAGACTTAATGGCTCCCAAATGTCTCATAGAACAAGGAGCAGTTGCTATCAGAGGAGTAGCTATGAGTCCCTTCATAGATGTCTGCAGGGCAGTTCAGTAGCAATGACTCCAGGGCCATCCCACCAAGCACATCCCTTTCTTAAGTCTCTTAAAGAAAGCCAAATGGTCCGTATAGAATTGGCACCACATTTTGACAAAAAACACACACCTTTTCTTAATGCTCAACTCCAATGGTGTGCAAGAATTTTTACAGGTAAAAATCTCATCTTTATTTTAAAAAAATGATTTACTAGGAATTATCATTCTGTGTGTGCAACTGGGCAAGAGTTAGGCACCATTTCTGCTAGGGCCAAAGTCAAGTAAGTTCAGCACTTTCAGTTAAGAGAATCAAACCACTAAAGAGATACTTAGTTAAATCAACATAGACAATCATATGTAAGGCACAGAAGTTCATTGAAGATGACAAGAGGGGCCACTGACAAAATACATTTGGGCAGGGCAGGAAAAGGTGCTAATATTTTTGAATCATTACCGTGTCATACACTTTATTAGTTCTCCTTTAACCTTTTTTAACAACTATGGAGGGAAAGGTATCATCATCTGAGTCTCCTGAGGAAGATGATGCTTAGTGAATTTTAAGTAACTTATCCTAATATCTATTTCCTACAAGTATTGCAAAGATTAAATGAGATGATGCAAGTAAATTCTTGGAACTCAATGTAGGTCTGAATATATATTGCATAATAGGATAGACATTTTCCACCTTGAAAAGTCTGTTACCGATACTGTTAGCTGAGTAGACATTTGTCACTGGAGGAGTCCTAGTGGACAAGTTAAGAAGGCAACTTTGAACTGCTTTGATCAAATATTGAACAGAAAATCTGAAGAATGAATAGACCTTTCAAAAATCCCCCATAAAGAATATCTTCTTAATGGAAAATACTAGAACCGTGAACCATTGCTCACTCCACCCTCAACTCTCCCCTTTAAGATATCTACTTTATCAGGCCCCATTGGCCCAACACGCACTGGACCCAGGTGGTTAGAACAAGGAAGGTGACTGTGGTAGTTAATTGCACTGTTAACTTGAAAAAGAAACACCTAGCAAATTTGTTTAGCACAGTTCTGGGTATGTCTGGATGATTGACTTACTGAAGAGGGAAGACCCAACCTGGGTATAGTTGGCACCAACTAGTTGAGGCTTTTGGCTTGGATAGAATAAAAAGGAAAAGAAAAAAGTCTCACTTCTGTTTCTTCAGAGGAGCTCCTGTCTTCACCATCATCTTTGGATATCTGTCTCCAGGCTTCCAGTTCAGACTCTACAGTCTCCCAACACAGACCCTTCAGCTTCCCAGTAGAGATAGACTCATGTGGGTCTTGCAATGAGCACAAGATCTTTGACCTTTCACTGGATCCTTCTGCTCTCCAGCATGAAAAGAGCCCTTTTGCATTCTTCCATTCCTGACTCTGCAGGTAGCCACTGTAAACCTACCTTGTAAATCTTTCATATATTGCATATATTTATGTTTTACATTAAATCTGTTCCTCTAGTGAACCCTAAGTGATACAGAGACCATCAGATGGCCAGAAACCAGAAATGCCTGCTTGATGATGAGCTGAGCCAATCAGTTGTTCTCCAGGAATTTAATCTAAAAGTCCCAACTGGAAGTAGGATCACTGCCAATCAATCATAGGGCAAATGTGAGCCACGTGAATTTAAAAAAGAGAAGTAGACAAGAAAATAGTAAGAACAGAGCACATAAACACAGGGAGAAAAGCCGTTTAAGAGACTAAGAGAGAGGTATGATCACATATTATCCCCGAAAGCTGTCTTGGATCCAAAACCTCCTCCCATTTTCAGAACTGAATGTGAGAACCTTGTTTTTGGATTCCCAAGACAGCCCTGAATTTTTACCATAAACTCACATTTTCTTGGGTGAGGTTGAATGAGCATTTCTTGCAAACAAATGAACCTGACTAAAACACAGGCTTTTAACAAAAGTTGAACAACAAGGAGTACAATAATCTAGTCTCTACATGGCAGGCATTGTGTTGATGAGTGAGGGAAATCCAGTACAAAGAGCAAAACCAGATTGCTTAACACATCAACTTGGATGTATCTCAAAGGCATTATGTTGAGTGGAAGAAGCCATTCTCAAAATTTTTATAATTCCATTTATGTGTCATTTTGAAAAAACAAAATGATAATGATGGAGAACAAATCCCCTAGTCACCTTCAGACTTGGAATGATAATGGCTCCCTACTGTTACTAACTTAAGGTACTCATCATACCTTCTAGTTCCCTACATCCTGCTCACATCTTTGTAAATAGGCATTTCAATAAACTGAATTATATCTGTTTTCTACCAAGACCCTAATGATTGAAGTGTCATCCATATGCCAGGCACAAGCTAATCCCTGGGTCTCCCAGTACAGATTAGACAGAGGTCCTCTAGGACATTATTACCTTGCAGAAAGTGACAGGTGCACAACAGCAGATTCTAACACAGGCTGGCATGTACAATCAGGGAGCTTTGCTTTCCAAAATCAGTTTCCGAAAATTAAGCTGGGTTCTGCCTCTTAGTACAGCAGTGGAGAACTTTCACTGTGCATTGCAGAAAATCCAAAGAGAATGCTCAGAGAGTTCATCTTGCTGACTTTTTCACTGGTCCTTGAATGAGTAAGAAGTAGCTTGTTTGAGGCTTTATTTAGAGCTGCAGAAACAGAAGCAAATTCAACATGAAATCCAGCTATCCACGAGACAGTATTCTTCAGGTTTTCCCGATAGGTCTCCACTGCCTTTGAAGTCAGTTTTTAACTTGTGGCTACCTTTATGGCTACTAATTGTTTCCCTAAGTTTTGCTAATTTCTTCAAAATGTCTAACTTTTTGACTTAAAAAATATCAAACTTGTTTGTAAACAAGGCTTTTATTTTTCTCATTGACAAGAATTTTGGAGATTGGCTATTTCTAATATTATTTCAGCAGCTCAAAAATGGTACCAAGGACCTAGTTTCCTTCTATATGTCTGTTCCACCAATCTCAACATGCTCACTTTTCATCTTCATGCTGCTCCATTATGGTCCCAGGATGACAGTCACACCATAGGCATCAGAATCATAAATGAAAATAATTATAGTACCTACCTCATAGAGTTGTAAGGATGTAAAGAAATATAAATATAAGGTGCTTTCAATAGTGGCTCATAAGTATTCAATAAATATTGTGAAAAATAATATTTGTTATTATTATTATAGGTTATTATTATTTTTTATTATTGTCATTATTACTGAAAACTGGAAGTAGCTTCAACGTCACAGGTACTAACTGAAAGGCCAAGAGAAGACTGAGAGTTAATAACCAGTTCTTCCTCTTCCATTGGTTAGCTGGGTGAATTTGAGTAAATCATCTTTCCTTCTCTTGCCTCAAAAGTATCCATGATAGCAATATACCATGATCCTTTTAGCCCTAAAACTATAATTCTAATCCCAAAGTTTAGCCACTGATGCATGTTTTGAACCATCCATCCAACCCCCTAAACTCTGAGGTATCCAGTTCTTACTACCCAGATCCCATTGACTACAGAGCAAGGATGAGTCCACTTACAAATGAAGAATCTTACAGCACAGAATCCAGCCCAGGAGATAACCTTAAAGTCACCTTAGGTACAAAGCTCAGCTTGGTTCCTTTTAACACAGACGCCCAACTTCAGTTTTTGCTCTACCCATTTCACTCCCAGGAAGATTATGCCCATGTGCTTGACTATTCATAGTAGCTATAATATAAGAGTAACTGCAATGTACCACAAAGTTGGTATGCATTATTAATAACATTTTAACAAAATTACAAAATCACTATGATTGTTCTATTTTCCTGACTGATAAACTAAGTCTGAGAATTTTAAAATAAAATGTCTAAGTTCACATGACAAAAGTCATGGGGCTGCTCTCCCAGAGCCCCTGAAATAGTGGCTCAATGTACATTTTCTTATCGCTCTCCTGCCAGTCACCATCAGAGGTCTCACCTATGGATTAGGCCTTGCCTCAAGCTTCTGAACTAGTGCTATTTCTGGACTGGGTGTTCAAAGAGAAATGCTTAATGCCAAGTATCAAACCAGTCCATTCACTTTCTGACCATGCATCTTAATTTTGCCTACTTATCTCTTCCTTGTTATTGACAACTGCCTGGCACCCTGGCCTTAGGACAGGGCCCCTGTATCTACTGTTCAGGACCCCAATATAATATTGCTTTTAAAGACTTTTTTGTCTTCTCTCCACAAATGGTTGGCAGACTCCACATGTCTGCCCTTAACTAACCCAATGCTCTGCTGCTTGTTTCTCTATATTTTCACTTATTTACTGAGCCCTGGTATCAGCCAGTCCCAGGTTTCAAGTCTTAGTCCTTCTTCAGAGCCCAAGCATATTATGTTCACACATCTCTTTCTGCCACCTAGACACAGCTAACCAATTTCTGATTTTTGGTTACTCACTATAAAATTTAAAAGTGAATCTTTACTATTAAAATATTTTTAGCATCCTAAATCAGGATACAATTTTCAATTAAGAATGTTTTTATCCCTTTTTTAGCGTAATGAGATGTGGTTTATTGAATCCTACATGCCAGGATAAACTATTCATCTTATGATTCTCTCAAAATGTATGTTCTGTGAAGGGAAAAGCAGCACACCAGAGAAGAGCTGAACAAATAGGTAGAAAGAAGAAATGATAAACACTAAGGACTTTTAAAAGTCAAAGGATTTTCTATGGATTTAAGCAGGTCTGGGTTTTTTTGTTTTTTTGTTTTTTTTTTTTTTTGCAGCACCGGGGATTGAACTCTCGACCTTGCGCTTGCCAGGCAGGCACTTAGGCCACTGAGCTAGATCCCTGGCCCTAGGCCTGGGTTTAAATCCTGTCCTCACTTCTTACGTCCTACTTGTCCCTCATTTCTTGGTATTTATCCAGAAATATTGACATCTGGGTCTTGAAGAAGTATCTCTTCAAAATTCTATTATTTACAGCATTATTCATAGTAACTAAGATGTAGAAACAATCTAAATTCTATTGATGGATTAATGGAAAAAGAAAATGTGGCATGTATATACAAAGACACATTGTGTGACCTTTAAAAGGAAGGAAATTCTGCCAGTTGCAACCGTAGGCTAGGTGAAACAGCTCCCACACAGACAGATAAATATCACATGATTCCTTTCATATGAAGCATCTAAAATAATTGAACTCATGGAAGCAAAGACTAGAGTGCTTGTTGCCAGGAATTTAGAGGAGGAAGAAATTGGGATTTGTTGTCTAATGGATGCTATAGTTGGGTATCAAGTGTCTTCCAAAGGCTCGCAGGTTAAAGGATTGGCCCATAGCCTATGGTGCTACTAGGAGCTCATGGAACCTTTAGGAGATGGAGCCCAGAGGAAGGGAGTTAAATCACTGAGGTTATTGTATTGAAGAAGACATAGCGGCCCTGCATCCACACATGCAGTGAGATAGGCAGCTTCTTCAGTTAAATACACTCAGCCCTGATGTGCTGCTTTGCCACAGGCCCAAAGGCAATGGGACTAAACACCTGTGGACTGAAACATGGAATCATGAGCCAAAATAAACCTTTCCTCCTTAAATTTCGATTTGTCTTAGGTGTTTGTTATAACGATGGATAGCTGACTACTAGCACAATAGGTAAAGAGTTTCATTTATACAAAATGAATAAATTCTAGAGCGCTTCTGTACACCCTCCTGCCTATAGTTAACAATACTGTACTGTTCATTTTAAATTTTAGTTAAAAGGGTACAGTTTATGTTAAGAAGTCTTACAATGTGGGAAAACACAAAGGGCCAAAGAAAATTTTGGAGGCAAAGAATACATTTACTATTTTGAAGGCAGCAGTGGTTTCATAGGTGTATACACATGTCTTAGTTACTTTTCTCTCATTGCTGAGACAAATACCTGACACTTAAAGTTTAAGGGGAAAAGGTTTATTTAGATCTAATTTGTAGAATTTTCAGTCCATAATCAATTGGCTCTGAGGCAGAGTGGCACATGGCAGAAGGGCAACAGTTCATGGTGGCAAAAAACAAAACAAAACAAAAAAAACAGCAAAAGCAACAAGTGAGGAAAGAGAAGACAAACCTCTTTTTGTCTTTATGTTGTATGCAGGCTACTCACCCTAAGCATTCACATCCTTAATCCCAGCATTGGACCATGAATCAACACAAACTCCAGATTCAGTTACCTCTGAAAAGCCCCCCCCCCATGAACACATAAGGCTTTGGGGGGACATCCAGACACAAACCATAACAACATATATCTAAACAATAAAATAGCATATATTAAATGTGTGCAGCTTTTGAAATAAATAAAAATATAGTCCCCAAATTCTTCAACACGTTTCCTATTGAGAGGTAGGTCTATATTCTGGATGTCGTGGTTGCTTGATCAATAGAATATGGCAGAATGAGACTATTCCAATGTGCAGCACCAGGCCTTGAGAAATGTCATCGTTTTCAACCTCTCTAATAAGATGCTTAATCCCAGCCACTGTGCTGTGAGGAAGCCAAAATCACCACATACAGAGCCCACACAGAGCAAAACCAAGAGCTAGCACCCACTTGCCAGCTGTGGGCTGAGGTGAGTGGAAGCAGATCATCCAGTCCCAGTGGAGATGCTCTCACTGACACTTAAACTTAAGTTGGCCCCACCTAGTCCTGCCCAACTTGCAAATAGAGTAGCAAAATATATGTTGTTATTTCAAGCCACCCAGTCTGGGATAGCAGTAGATAATTGGAACACTAGTTGCCAAGCCCCTTACACTTCAGTTTTCATATTTTCATGTATAAAATGAGGGTGATAATACTTAACTCATAAGATTCATCACAAAGGGGTTAATGAGATAGTGGACATGAACTTACCTTATTGAGTTTTTCTGTGAGTTAGTAGATAGTAAATATGAAGTGCCAGCCTACATCTAGCATTTGGAAGTGTCTCAAGTCACAACTTCTAGAAGCCAAGCTTAAGACAAGATTCATAGATACACGATATTCAAGATACATGACTTATTAAGAAGTATCCTCAAGGGGACCCACTAAGTGTATGGGTGGAGCATGGAAAGGGAAGAAGCCACACTCAAAGATGCAATTTCTGGTCAAGTTCATAGATACTGGCTTCTGCAGGTCAGTGTAAGTTACACCTGAGTGAAAGGAACTGAGCTCTCACACTCTCGAACTCATCAGTCATTGGTTAAGGCTCACTTCTAGGAAACATAAATACTCAGGCACTCTGGCTCTCTGTGTGGCAAAGTAGGTTCCAGTAGCCTGAAACAAGTAGCTGAAGGCAGTTCCTCAATAGAGAGCTGCAGGTGATGGTTTTGGAAAGAACCAAAGCTCTGATTACTATTCCCCCACACCCCACCACCACCACACACACATACTCCTTGGGTGGGACTCTAATATTTTCCACTACACAGAAATGCGTAAGGCATACTTGTTCTCATGAGGCTGTATCTCTGCCCTGTTCCTCATGAGAAAAGTCAAACAGAATGAATTAGGAGACACTCTTCCATGAGAAGATTTACATCACTAAGACAGGAGGCAGTAAATAAAAGCAACAGATTAGTGCAATATTACTAAATCCCATCATTTAGGCTCCCACCTGGCAGATGTAACAAATGAGATCTATCTCTTCTTGGTGGCTGCATTAGTGTAAGTACCATCTAAATCAGGCTTGCAGAGAATCAAGTGACCTGATGGATATCTATTTTTAGCTCTATAGCAGTAATGCATAGAATATCTGAAGGGATTTGTGCCAGGAATCAGAGAATGCAATATTTGTCTTGAATTAACTAATTTTTATAATCAGTGTACTGTGAATGATACGTTCTTGCCAAAGCAGATTTGTGACCTGCCTGAAGTACCAATTATGTTCCAATTTAAATAGTAAATCTATTTGGTAACGTGAGGTGTTGCAGCAATCTTAACACATCACTAAAGATGGAAATCACTTTATTTTACTTAGCATTTGGCAGTAGGCTTTGTAAATAAAACAAGGAAATACTGTACAGGGTTTCCAGGGCCAGGCCAGCCTTTTGCTTCAACCTTTCAATTTCATGGCTACTGGTTGAAGGCAGTGTTTGAGCCTTGAGAGATTCCACTGATGCAAGCTGAACCTGGCTTTCCTTGGGTCACTAACCCCCTTGAATTGCTGGGAGAGTAGGATTTCTTCAGGGCATCCAGTAGGTGGGCTGATAGACTGAAACTGAGCTTTAAAAGTATGTCAGGCATTGCCTGACACATTAGCTCACCCAGTGAAGTAGACTGGGAAGATATCAGCATTCTTACTTTACAAATAAGGACTGCACATAGGACAAGAGACTTGGTAAAGATATAAAGATATAGCTGAGACTCAAATGCTAAGTCTTCTGTCCATAAATCCTGATTTTTGTCTGTGAAACCATCATGCATCAACACCAACTTTTAGTATTAAAGAGGAGGAGAAGAAACTGAGCCCAGAATAATGAAAGAATTTCCTCCAGGGTTATTTCAAGGCTGTGTTCTACAAACTTGGCCTAGTTGAGATGAGGGAGTGTGAACAGATAAAACTCTACTCACTTCCAACCTACTATTGATGGTCCAAGCAAGCAACTAATGTGAGTTGACAGTAGTTTTCTGTGATCCTAATATTGCTATACTAAGTAAGGTGACACATTTTCCAGATGACTAAGCTAACTCCAAACTCTTTCTTGATGACCTCTGCAACCTTGACACCAAATCATAAAACTATCAGGTGGAAATGTCACATTTCATCAATAGCTGGCAGTCATGACTGAAATAGCACAGACTAACAAGAGCAAGTAGCAAGAGACCAAAAACGAATCTGAAGGAAACAAAGCGATCTCTAACCAACAAGGAAACATAGTCCAATCATCAGAGAAAATCAATGAGATGAAAATGGTCTGTTTAGAAAAATCGATAGGATGCAAATCAGTTGCATTCAAGGCCCGTAGCCTTGTGCCTCGTCCTGACCCCAAAGTTGAACTTCATCATTCATGCTACCCAAAGACAGCTCCTCATCCCCATTTTAACTGCTTCCCCTAGCATCCTCTTATTTACCAAAATGTATATTCAGACATGGAAACGCCCTAAATCTTGACACATGAAACTTTTCTTTCCTTCTTGGTCTCTGGTTTTGCCTAGGACCTCAACATTTTACATCTAGATTATTTCCAACAACTACTCCCTTTCCCTCCATCTGTCCTGCATATGTCTCACACGCAAAGCTCAGAATAACCTGCCTCCTTGTCTCCATTTCTCCCCTCTATGAGCTCTGCCAACCAAGCAGATCTCTGGAAACAAAACTTTTGTTCAGGCTGCTTCTTGGAATGCCTGTTTTCTTCTTCCTCTGCAGATTCAGATCTTTCACTCCTTCTGGGATTGAGCTACGGTACTCTCTTCTCTACCAGGCCTTCCCCCAAAGACCTGTTCTCAGCACCTACAGAACTTTTCATTGCAACCCTCATTCATGCATTAAGCACATATCCACTTCCACAGTCACCAAGCTGGAGCGGGGAGAGTGGGAAGGTACCCTCACAGTATTCTAAACTACTGGAGGAAGGCAGCATGGAACAAAACATACTTAAGGAGGAAGATGCTTGGTTTCTATCCAAACTCTCCCTCTAATTACTGTGGTTCTCTAGGCAAGTGATTAAACCTCTCAGGGCTTTATTCTATAAAATGAGAGACTATTGTGGGAGATCTCTAAATTCCTAAGGCAAAAATTGTATCTTTTTAATATCCCTCAGAAAACTTAGCTATTTACCTTTTCTTTTCTTTAACCTCCTGGGAGTCCTTTTTCTCATTTATTAAATAGGATTGATAATAATACCTTCTTCATAGAATTTTTGAGAGGCTGAAATAAAATGCTGGTTGCAAGATACTTAGAATCCTGGCATGAAGTAAGGGTTTAATAAGTCTTTGTTGTTATTATTAAAGAAATAGAAGGGTACATTTAAATATCTGTTGAAAGAGTGTATAAAAAGAACCTTTGTAAAAGCAACTACCTATTGAGGTCAAAAACAAAAAAAGAAAGAAAGAAATTTCAAGTAATATTTGTTATTCAAATAATAAGGCATATTATCTTTCCTTTAAAAATAGAAAAATATTTTCCTTCTCTTTCTCTGAACTAAAAATTCGCATTATAATTGGCCTTCTGCAACTGCGTTGAAAGCAGATGCTCAGAGCTACTTCTGCAGGTGACCACTGTGGCCAGAGAGCCCCAGGGAGGCCAGAGAAAGGTGTCCTTGTTCACTCAACACAGTGTTTCTGGAAGTCAAAGCCACTGCTCCTCCTGAATGCAAAGACCGAAAGTCCCGTCTAAAGAAGCTATAGTCACTTTAACCTGAGACACAAAAATGGCATTGCTTGAGAGTGAAACAAAGTAATGGCTACAGTGCAGAAGGGCCTGGTGCCTGGCTGATGTGGTGTCAAAATGTCAATGAGCTCACTGAGTGAATTCTTCTCTTTCTCAAAGCAATCACACTTACTATGCTTCTCTCAGAATCAAAAGATGGAGAAATCTCACTCATTTACTTGGTGCTCATTTGCTCAGACAGTCAAGTCCAAAGCAGAGGATGTGTGCCCTGAGGCAGGTCCCCAAGGGTGAGATCATACCTTTAGCTACTGGTCAGAGCAGGACAAGAAGGTACCCAACTCAATCAATTGGAAAGTTTCAGGAGGAACCACGATAAAGCCAACTGTCCCTGTGACTAAAGGGCAAGATGATTTTGCTATTAAAAAGGACTCCAGAGAATAAGGTTAAGCTACCTGGAACATATCAGTAAATTAGAATTTATTACATTCCAGAATTTTTAAACCTAGGCTAGATTTAGAGAGAATGGTAATATCCACCTCAGCAATGCATCAACTTTGTAAGTCTACAGAAGAACACAATGAAAAAATCTTTACCACTGCTTATGGTTCCAGATTTTTTAAATATTGCTTTAAATTCCAACAAAACAAAACAACAACAATAGCAAAACCTGCTTCATCACCTTTGACAGAATTCCACTGGGCTGAGAGGTAGACATGAATGAAAGATATGTGATTTAAAAAAGAAATAAACACTTTAAAAAATGCATTACTCTGAAACTACATTATAGATGAACAAGTAGTGAAAACCAATCTATAAAGGAATTGTCACAGTATTTCCATAATCTTAAAAAGGCTCGGGATGGACCTTTCATTTCACAGGACACAAATCACTCCTGTGATATGGCCCATTCCAAACCTTCATAGATCCATGGTTGAAATGGCAGCCACAATGCTTTCTTTTCTTTTTTCAGGTTTACAGGAAAGGCAGTACAAATATAAACTTCTTGATGTCTCCCTGCCACAGCCAGACAGCGTGGTGTCTGGGAAAAGGTCAGCCACCACTCAATTGCTTTTAAATTTTCTTATATTTGTATAGGGTAAGCACATGACAGTGAATACATCATGCACATAATGAAACTTAACAAAAATTTAGTGACAAATTACTGAAAATGTATACAGTCTACCATGGCAACATCTACAGTAGAACAAGTGAGAAAGAAAAGAAAATGCTGTAAAGGATTCTGCATCACAAGAAAAAGTGTGAAGTGTAGAGTGAAAGAATTGAGCCGTCATTGCTCTGCCTGTCAACAATGGACAGAACATGCATAAGTTCTAGTTTTCTGTGTTAGTTACTTTTGTCTTGCTAGGACAAAACACCTGACACCCAAAGTTCAAGGAGGAAAGGTTTATTTAGCTCACAGTTTGTAGAAATTTCATTCCATAATTATCTGGCTCCAAGGCAGGGTGGCCTGGCTGACAAGCATTGCAGAGAAGAAACAGTTCATGGAGGGCAGAAGGTAGCAAAGCAACAAGGGACGACCACAGCTCTTTGTATCCTTTATATCTTATCCAGGCTACTTAGGGCAGGTAGCATTCACACTCTTAATCCTAGGGACCTTGATCCTACACTGCACCATTAATCAATCTCAGGGTCGCGCACTATAGATCTGGCCACCTCTGAAAAAGCCCCACCTATGAGTGCAGGAGATTTTGGGAAACTCTGAGACACAAACCATAACATTCTCTAAACCTCAGCTCCATCACCTACAAAACTGAGAAAACAAGAAAGTGTCCTGTGAGACTTTGGATCTGGAATCCCCCCGCAAAACTCATGTGTTGAAGACTTAGTCTCTGGTTGGTGGTGCTGTTGGGAAGTAGTGGAAACTTTAGGAGGTACCTGTAGGGCCTAGTGGAACAAAGTTGATCACTAGAGGTGTGTTGTTAAAGGACTACTGGGGCCCTGGCCCCTTTCTTTTTCTCTCTTCATTTCTCTGTGTCTCTTTGCTTCCCTGGCACCCCTGATGTGAGAAAATCTGCTTTGTCATTCTCTCCGCCACAACACTCTGCCTCATCACAAGCCTAAGAACAACAGGGCCAAGCAACCACGAATGGAAACCTCTGAAATTATGAGCAAAATAGAGCATTCCTCCATTGTTTCCCCCATTATTCCATCACAGCAATATAAAACTACTAACACATAGCCCTGCACCTCTTATTCATATTTCACATTCATACTGTTCTGTGTTTTTTTTTTTTTTCATTCAGGATCTCAAGAAACACAGTAAAAAGAAAGCCGGTACAGACCCAGAATTCTGATATTTACTGATTTCCAAATCTAGTTTGAAGATCTGTTGTTTGTATTAATATTTTCTAGTCTCAGTGTGGCCTGTATGATACTGAGCATGAAACAAAAAATAAGTCCCTGAGTCAGGGGAGTCCCACAGTATTGTCCCACAGAATTCAACACAGAACTTCCACTATGCAAGCTGGGGCTGAGCAAATTGGGATTACATCTTTTCATCGGTTCTGGCTATTAGCAAGAAGTAATTTTATTTTTGTGCAGAAAGCCTGCTAATAACCTTGTCTCTTGAATATTTATCATATCCTAAAAGGGGAATATTAATTAAATAGGCTTTCCCGGCTTCTATAACAGAAATGCCATATTCTGTGATATATTCTTCTCCTTGGCAGTGTGTGTGTGTGTGCGTGTACATGCATGTGTACCCCTGCATTCACGGGAAACGTGTCAACCACAGTGAAAATTCCCTGAGTCTAAAAGGTCACTGAAACTCTGAAGGAGAAGAAGCCAAGGTAACAATCTCGATCCTGACCTCTACTTTGTTCCATTGGAAATTTCCTTCCTGACCCACAATGATGGTCTCTGTGTTTGCATCAAAAGTGATTTCAGCCAGCCTGATGCCCCTGCCTTATCTTCAGTGTCCAGTTCCCATGTGTGGGAGGTTGCCAGCCAAGGGACCAATTAGTGTCAACACTTGCCTGGTGAGTCCTGCATTCAGTCACATCTTCCTAATGAAGCTCTGAACTATTTAATTAGGATCTGCTCTGACAATTCTATCCTTGTCACATCAGCAATAGATTGGAACACAAGGGAAAAAGTTTTCATTGAACCCATGCCATAGCATTTGCTCTGTAAATGGTGTAAACTGAGACAAGTGAGATGCACTCACCTTGTTAATGTATGGAAATAAGAATTAATGCCCTTCTCACTGCATCTAGGGGGAAGTATAAAGACACAGTCATGCATAAAACAAAGGACTTCTTTTCCTCCTC
Organism: Cuniculus paca; assembly: GCA_004365215.1. Classification (NCBI taxonomy): domain Eukaryota; kingdom Metazoa; phylum Chordata; class Mammalia; order Rodentia; family Cuniculidae; genus Cuniculus; species Cuniculus paca. Next base: position 3,573 of record RJWT010007145.1, on the reverse strand, counting down.
ATCCAAGCAGCTGTTTGCTCACCATCTCTTCCTTTTAAGACATGCTTAAACTATGCTTAAGGTCATTGTCTTCAGAATCAAAAGATTCTGCGTTTGAATTCTGGCTTGGCCTTTAGATGATTAAATGGAAATAATAATGCCCACCTCTGAGGTTATGATTAAAACAAACAAAACGAACATATTGTACTAAGTATAATACTAAATACTCAATAAAAAATTCTCCTTATTACTATTGTATCTCAATGTCCTGTTTTCTAAATTGAAAGAGGAATTCCATTCTGGATAAAATACAGCCTTGTCTCCCATTCCTTGCCTCTCTCCTGTTGTTCAGTCCAGCTCCTTTCTTCTTTCTAACCTGGGTTTCACTAGTCCTTATATAACACAGGTTTTACCTACCTCATTATCCCAATTGTCCTCCATAAATTCCAGGTAGTAGGTTGTTTTCGAAAAGTGTGGCTATCAAGTGTGAACACCAAGCTCATCATTACAAAGTACAATGGGACTTTTATTTCTTTTGAACTGGATACCTTGCTCACAAATTCAGTTCCAGATCCATTAACTTTTCAGCAGCCAGATTCACACAGGGATGGAAAAGGGCCCTTTTAGCCCAAGGGCCAAGAAAGTGTGATTTATTTGAAAGAAATCACCTAATTTCACCCATTTCAGTTTTTATTAAATGGTGAGGAAATGGGATTTTGGAATTATATAATTTGTTCTTATTACATTTTTTGAAAAGGTTAAGGTGCCTACCACAAAATATAAAACAGCAATTTAAATCCTCGCTGCTGAAATTTTGGGAAGGAGATTTGGAAATCTTGGAAGACATTCACTCTGCTGGAGTGAATGGAGTCTTGGGAGACAAGCAGAGCACCAGGAAGAAGTCTGACAATCAAAGCAAATAAAGATGAAGAGTAAAATTGAACCCTAATTTCACTGATTTCTCTTTTCCCATTCAAAAGAAAATGTGGGTCTTTTTGAAAGGTAAAATTGACTTTAAAAAAGCAAATCTGATGAGATTTCTTTCTTTCTCTAAAGATGATCTTTTTAAACACTGCCCTTTTGGCCTTGACACTATCATACCTCCTCCATGAAGATGTCCAACCAGGGCATGGTGCCCATCAGCAGAGAGGAAAGTTGCATTAATGAGTCACACAATTACTGCAAGTGATAATAGCACAAGAGAAGATTAATTGGGAGCAACATTCATCTACAGTTTTCTATTCCTCATTTGAGTCACTCCTGAGGTCAGCAATAACACCTTTAAAACTCTGGCAGGGATTTCTATACTACATGCCATCCCTATCTGTGTGCAGGATTTTGTAACTGGCAAATCTGCAAAACTATTCCTTGCAGAGCCAAGCAGAGAAGGAAGAAGGACAAGGAGCTTCATCAGAAAGAGCAATGTGGCAAAAACAGATGAAGTTCCAGATGATGACAGAGACATACAAATAAAGGAAGATTCTCACTGTTAACTGAGGGGTAAGCAAAAGTTCTTTAACTCTCTCATCCAAAAGCAGAACCAAGCAAGAGGGTAAAATTATCTGCCCTCTCCACCTAATCACAGAACCAGAAACACAGAGGTCCAAGCACACTCTAAGCCAGGGATTATCTTTAGGGTATGTAATGGGCAGGCAGAGAATAAATGAAAAAGAAGGAAGGTGGGAAGAGAAGAGATTATTGTGAAGACTGAATATAGTGAAACATACACAATACCTGATTCATAATAGATGTTCAATAAATGTCAGGTTTTGCTCCTTCCCCAAATTAGGCATTCTACACTAGTCTTTTTAATCATTAATAATTCTCTCTACTGTCTTTTCACCCTCTGGGCCCTGGCTTTGCATTGTAAACTCTTTAAGGGCAGAATCTATGTTTGTTTGGTTGATTAGAACAACCTCAATGCCTCACTATGCCTGGCACAAGAGAAATGTTCAAAAACAAAATGAAAAATTAATTAATTAATGTGCAAATGAGTGGATGAATGAATGAATAAACAAAAAATGACTAATAATGACAACAGTTTTCCTTTTGGGAGGAGATTTTTTTTACATATTTTATATCTAGCAAGAGAATAGCTTTTGTATATTAGCGAGGAGGAATCCAGAAAGCAACTAAGAATGGTTAAGACATACACATGCGTCTTTTATGACCTTGTGCTTCTAGGATTGTCCCAAGTCAACTACTGGCCCAGCTTTCCTTTTAGGGTTTGTAAAACACATTCACATCAGATGCAGAAGAACAAAATTCACTTTATTCCCTTAATATTACATACCTTTCCAAGGTAACTTTGATTATACAGTTCAGGAATGCCATTGTTAGTGGCCTGGAGTTTAGTCAAGAAGAACAACCTTTTTTTATTTAAAAAAAAAAAAACTACTAGTGTGACAAGTTTGTGTCTTTTGGTTTTGTGTGAATTTTTTTCTTTATTTTCCCTACTATGTATCCCTACTACTTTTCTGAATCCTGCCTCTAACCAAGTAGGAACAGTTTTAAAGTGGGAAAATTCAGACATTCATGAGTTCATTTGAACCATTCATTGAACTCATACTATGTTTCAGCCTTCAAGTTAAGTCCTACAGAGACCATGATGAACAACATTGGCAAGGTTGGGTCAACCCCGACCCTGCATGCACTCCAGCTGCCACTGGGGAGGCTCCCAGCTGGTAACCACCTCAGGTTCAGGAGGCAGCAGCCAACCCCATCCTTACATGCACTCCAGATGCCATCAGGGAGGCTTCCAATGGCTGCCATCAGGTACCCTTAGCCAGCACTGGCCAGGAGAACCAGTCACACTTAGGAGAAATTGTAGCCAACACGTGAAGTGTCTGGGACCTCACTACCTGCTTGTCTGGAAGAACCCAGGAAAATGTCAAGAAGAAAAAGCAAAAGGCAGTCTCTGGACGCCAACACAAGCAGAGCAACTTCAGGAGATATAAACATGGAAGAGATCAGGAGTCACACACCTGAAGTTTCTGAAGTGATGGCAACTGAAGCAAAGAAAAGGAATATGTCAAGACAAAGAAGGAAAAGGCAATCTCTGGCATCCAACCCAAGCAGCACAAGTCCAGGAGAGGTAAACACAGGAGAGATTGGGAGTTGCATACCTGAAATGTCTAAAGTGATGTCAACTGAAGTAAAGAAACAACTTCATGAGGCTATAAAAGAAATTAGAACAGAAATACTATCTCAGGTAAAATAAGAAATGAAAAACATAAGAAAAGAACTGCTAAACACCTCTAAAGCAGACATAGATTAAAAAAAATAGAGGAGCATAGGAAAATGAGGGAAACCTTGAGTGAACAATATAAGAGAGATTTAGAATGCATGAAACAGATTCAGAGATATCCAGAAAATTAAAAACTCCATTGAAAGCTGGCAAAACCACTTGAAAGAAACTGAAGACAGACTTTCAAACCTTGAAGACAGGTTTGCAGCTTGTGATCGCGAAAGGAAAGATCTCTTAAAAGTAACAAGGAATCAGGAAGTAACAATTCAATGGCTGCAAGACAATTCAAAGAAGCATAACTTAAGAATTAAAAATGTGAGTGAAAAAGCAGGGGTCAAGACAAAGGA
>RJWT010007144.1:0-28068 GCA_004365215.1 Cuniculus paca | reverse complement strand
TAAATAATGAAAATGGGAAGCAGTAAAGGAGGTCATGATCAACAGTCTAAAACAAGGAGTCAGGACACCCTTTCTGTCAAGGACCAGATAACAAATATTTAAACTGAGTGAGCCAAGAGGCAGCTGATGATAATAGTGTCTATTTTGGAAGAGTATTATAAAGCTAAGAAATTACAGATATAGAACCAGGTGCAGTGGCTCACGCCTGTAATCCCAGCACTCAGAAGGCTAAGACAGGAGGATCATTGTGAGTTTGACACCAGCCTGGGCTACAAAGTGAGCTCAAGGCCAGCCTGAACTGCATAGTGAGACCCTGTCTCAAAAAAAAGAAAAAAAATTAGCTATAAAATGCTTAGTCCTGTGTCTGATTCCATCTAACTATTATTTTTACATTTTATGGCAGGTTAAGCAAATAGCTTTGAAATGATTAGATCATAAACATCTAACCTCCATATCTAGAAACCATTACAAATTCATTTAACTTCTATAACATTTTGCTCTTTGTAAGAACAGACTTGCTTTAAGTTATTGTTTCATAGGCATATGTGGTGACATTTAAGTGTAGCAAAAACTTTAGCTTTTGCATTGAATTCAAACATTTGTAAGATGTCAAAAGTAAGCAGTTTCATTGGAGCTTTAAGAAAAAATTTACAAGATTTCTTTTTCATACATTTAAATCCACCTCTAACCCCTATATTTAGTAATATAGTAAAATACACAAAAAATTGCCATAAAATACATTATGCCCAATTCTAAACTGTAAGCACTGATGTACTATCTTACACTAATAATAATTTTCCATATGAGACATTAAAACATTAAAAACAAATGTGTAAATTATGCTTATGGCACTTATGGAAGTGTGGGGAATTACAGCAAACACTTGGATCCACCAACAGAAGTTTTCTCTGCCTTATTCACTGGGACTCAAGTCTTCATTTTTCATTTTTATCTGTGAAGACAATTTCTGAACAGAGGTGATTTCTGGATAAGAGTGAGTATCCTATAAATAATACAACGAGCTACACGATATGCTTAATAGTTCTTTTATGTGGAAGGACAGAATATTAACGTTTAAAATATTTATTTATTATTATTAGTATTATTTTTGTCTTTTTGAGAGACATGGCCTCACTACGCAGTTCAGGCTGGCCTTGGGCTCACTTTGTAGCCCAAGCTGGTTTAGAACTCGAAGTGATCCTCCTGCCTCAGCATCCCAAGTGTTGGGATCACAGGAGTGCACACCACACCCAGCTCGGTTTAAAATATTTATGAGGAAAGAAAGAAATAGAACTTTTTTTAGAGAATAAAACTCAATGTCTGGTAACATACTTTGAAAAATTATTACAGAAAATGGCCAACCATGAAATGTTTTAGGATTTTTAGACCAATTTCTACCACCACTCTATAACCTAGAAATAGTCATAGACAATATGTAAATGAGTGAATATGGTTGAGTTCAAATGGAATCGCTAGCTGGACACGGTGGTCCATGCCTGTAGTCCCAGCACTTGTGAGCTGAGGCAGGAGAACGGCCACAGGTTCAAGGCCAGCCTGGACTACATAGCGAGTTCAAGGAAAGCCTGAACTACAAAGCAAGACCCTGTCTCAAAAACAAAAATCAAATGGAATTGCTATCATCATTTCAAGATAAGGGAGCAAGCTTAAGAACTCACCTAACTAGTAGTCTATGGCATATTCTATAAATTAAGACTAATGACGACCCATATTTTTTCTTCAAAGTTATATAATAAAGGTTAACTAATTCTTTTTGGGCGGCGGCAGCAGTGGGGTTGGGGGTCTTTGAGACTCGTCTTGCTTTGTAGTTTGGGCTGGCCTTGAACTCACAGTGATCCTCCTGAGTACTGGGATTATAGGAATGCACAACCATGCCCAGCTAATGAGTTAATTTATGAACAATTTTGGACCATAGATATTTTTACAGGGTTCAGAAATACACACACATATAAAAACCATATATTTTAATAAGTATAATACAAAAAATGTTACACACAGAGTAAAACATATATTAGAAACAATTTTCTAGTCTTCATTCTATAATCCAAAAAAATATTTGTGACTAGTTGTAAAGAATGCATTCTTTGTTGAGCAAAATGTAGAAAAAAATCTTAGCAGTAATATTTATAGTCAGAGTTTCACAGATCATCTGATATAATGTGTAGATTTTAAGAGCAATATCAAGTTTACAACAGAAGTGATCAGTGTTTCCTAGCTTAATACTTCTAATCCCATAACGCATCATGCATTCCTAACATTTAGTTAAATGTGATGGTAAATATGGAGAACTACAGTTGATGAAGTTAACAATTTAATTGAAAGACATTATTTAAAGAAGAATATGCTACATTTATACTTGTAAATTTAAGCATCTGTAATCGTAAGATATTACCTTATTTTCACATTGTTTTTAGAGAACTTTTTGACCAATTCAAAGATCCTACTAAATCAGTTTTAAAAAAAAATCTTTGAGATTAGTTTGTATTTATTTTAAAAAGAAAAGAAATTCTTGAATTCCTACCATCCTCAGTCCTTGGCTGCTGAGGGAACATGTAGTTAGTAAGCACCATTTTCTGAGTCTCTGAGTCACTTTCTTTTTGAAGAGGTATCAGGGGTTTGGACTAGGGAAAGAAAATAAATTTTTAATTTTTGACAACCCTGAAGCAAATACAATCCAGTAATTCCTCTGAATAACTACTCAGTATTTTTTTTCCTATAAATTATTAGGATGTAGGTGACAAAAACTTAAATATGAACCATTAACACTTTAAACATTCATTTGGAACCATAGAAAAACACAAAGAAATTTAGTTTTTAGTATAAAGGCAAATTCACAGTGTATTGCAATTATCATGGGAACAGGAAAGTTTAAAAAGAGTCCATCATACACCAAGAATACCTTTAATCCAATAAATTATTTACTACATAGTGATTTAATTTAAAAAGTTATAAAACATGTCTTTCCCATTTATATTATTTTGCCCTCTCTAGTATTCCCTTTTGCAAAGATGCTTTTGAAAAAAAATCATTTGGAAGGTTTAATCTAGTTATCTAAAGGTTTAGGGTAGTTAGAAGTTAAAAAGAGAGTGTTTGAAACAACCATTAAGTTGTAACCCGCTTGTCTCTCCTCCCCTCTTGTCTCCATTACTGGTGCAAACAAATACTTCTGTGAAGCCTTCAGGTATTCTGAACTTCATTTTTTTCTTGAGACTTTTTTCCTTACTGGCTAATAAATATGTTACAAATTTACTTCGTAATATAACAAATTATTTTTTCCAACCTACTCACGTAAAGTCCTACCAATAAGAGCCTTTGTGGACTACAGGCAAATAGAAAACTATCCAATTCTCTCCTCTAATAAATACTACACTAATTCTTCAGATGTACTCTTGTGAAAACGTAACACAGTTTTAATTCCTCTAATCTTACTCCCTAACTTTTCAAAACTTTGTACGTGTCCAACAATCTCAAAATTGACTTCCTCAGATAATGGAAGTGGCAACCTCTATTGCTTTCCATAAGATTGTGCTTATCTGAATCCTCAAATACAGGCTGCTTATCTATCTACTTAGGAAATAAGTAAGGGAAGCATTTACAATGTTCTGAGATCATTACTGCTATATACCAACAAATTTAAACTCCTGCTCCTTTGAGGTATATAACCCTTGCCTCTATAATCAATCCCTGTTCCTCTTTTCTGTTGGCTTCCTGGAAGTATCCATCTACAGGTAGAGCATCCCTAATTCAAAAATCTTCAAATACTCCCGAACCATTAACATTTTTGTATGTTGACAAGAATGCCCTAAGTGGAAAGTCTCATACCCAATGCCATGTGACATCAGTCAAAATGCGTACAATTATTAAAAATATTGTATAAAATTACTACCAGGCTATGTGTATAAGATACACACAAGAAACATTAATAAATTCTAAGTTTAGACTTAGATCCTCAAAACATCTCACTATGCATTTGTAAAAATGCCAAAATCTGAAAGAAAAAAAAATCCAAAATCTAACATACTTCTGATTTCAAGTATTTTAGATAAGGGAAACCCAACCTGTATTCACACCTCTTTTACCCAAAATCTTTCAACACTCATGGGTCATTTGACAAATACAAAATGTGGACAACACAGCTATATTCTTAGTCAAGTGGTTTCTTACTAAGAGTCTGCAAGGAGGAAAAAAAGAAGTTCCCTTTAAATGGGAATATTGAACTTATGTGAGAGGTTTTTAAAGTTTAATCCCCTAGAAAATACTCTAAAATTAACCACCAAAATCTCTTCACAACTCTGTGAATATACTAAAAGTTATACATTTTAATACAGGTGGATTATGGCATAGGAACTATGTATTTCAATAAAGGTGTTCTAAAAAAACTAATCACCTGTTATATAAGGAGTACAAGGATACAGAAAGGAGTTAAGAATTATTCATGCAGACACTGCCTTGAACACCTAACTCTATTGTTGAACATAATCTGCAAGTACTTCTTTAAAATCTGAAATAGCTCACTTAAGAAATATTTACTCAGTCTTTTATACTGAAGCACTATGACAAGTATTGGGTACAGAGAGGAAAACAAAATGAGTATTTTTACTGAGTTTGTAGAGTTTACAGTATGTGAATGGGAGGACAGGTAACAAAGGATAGTATACAATTGCAATATAGTGCAATTATAGGGCATGCAAGATATAGGGTGCTAAGGGAACATATAGTGGGAAGTATTCACATATTACTGTCTTAAATGATTAGGAAAAAAATCATGAAAAGTATAAGATGAAAAGAAAATAAGGCAGGTAAAAAGGCAAAGAATGTTTCAAGACAGTAGAACTCATTTGGTGAAACGAGAATAAAGGTATAAGGGGTGCTACTGCAGCTATACTATGAACAGGATCTTGAGGTATATGATATGAATAAGAAAATCGTGAAGAGATTTAAAGTAGGTTAATGCTGGGATCAGATAAAAGGATACCTTGGTTACAGTGTGAGTCAGATTAGATTTAGGGTAATAAGGGTTTGGAAGTGTGGGCAACACTGTAGGCATAGATGACCTGTTAGAAATCTATCTTAATAGTTTAATCAACATTGTCTACTAGAACTGTAACATGAGACAAACATTCAAATCATGAATAATTTATAATTTTCTGCTTTTCTAAAAGGCAAGAAGTTGAAATTAATAAAGCATTTAACTCTACAAAGTCAAATATTATAATTTTAACATGTTATCTGAAATAAAATAAGGCTGTAAGGCTATAAAATCCACTGTGTATTTTATTTAAACACATCTCAATTTGGATCAATTAAATGACACGAGTGGCTACTTTATTAGATAGGGCAGGTCTAAATAAAGGATGATGATGGACAGTATTTAAGAGAACAGTAGTAAAGTGAAATAAACATGAGCTATTTATGATTCAACAGGGTTTGGTGATAAACTGAACTAAAGTACAGGAATAAACAGCAGTTAAGTTAATTTCCATGTCTATGCCTCCATCAAGTACTTTTTACAGGGCTAAATAATCCAGGAAAAGAAAATATTTGTGGAGGAACATGGTATGCTCAATTTTAGGCTGGTTGAATTATCTAGGTGGCAACATTAATAAGGCATTAAGCTATATGAATTAAATTTGGGTATGGGCACTGGGATAAGGATATTGTTAGAAATAATGAGGATATAGAAATAACTTGGAAGGAAATACCATAAAGAGCACTATTACATAAGACACAGGGAGGAGAAATATCCCTCAAAAGGAGCCTCGGAAGTAGTCAAAGGGAAAGCCATCAGAGTATGGTAACAGATACAATATACCTCTCCCACATCACTGCTTCTGCAACACTAACTGATCATCTTCATCAAGACTGGTAATCCATTGACCATTTTTTTTTTTAATGAGCAGGATATATTTATTGAGAGAAAGAAAGCTTCTGTTCAAGAGAGACAGAAGGGGTGCCGTGCAGGTTGCCCTCCATTGACCTTTTAACATTCTCTGCATTATTTGGCTCGTCTTTGCTTCCCTTTTTACTACGCTGTATCTCATTTCAACCACTTTCTTGTCAATAAACAAGATCTCCTTTCTGTGTTATCCTTTTCTTCTATCTGACTTGGTAAAGACAGTGCAGATCTTCCAATTGCGTGCTTTCTCTTTATCACACAGCTAGGTGAACAAATTAGAAACAACTTTGTACAATACTAATTTATACTTCTGTACTTGTATAGTGGTATTAGTAGTACTTCAGTAGGATTCTCTCAATGTTACTTAAAAATCCTTTTGTATTTCCTAAATTGTATTCTGAAGATATTAAATTCTTTAAAAATTCTAAAAAACATAGAATTCAAGAACAGCTACAGTCGAAGGTAATGAGTGTATACAAATCTTATAAAAATGCAGCTTCAGGTAAATTATTATAAAGTACTGCTTAAAGTCAAATAACAAAAATTAACTTTTTAATTAAAAAGCTCAACAGATTATATATTCTAAGAACTCTTGTGAATGCTGATATAAATAAGTAGTCATTATGGAAATGATGTAAATAAGTAGTCATTATGGAAAACAGTATAGAGGATCATCAAAACAAAATTACTATATGATTCAGCAATCTCATTGCTGGATACATATTCAAAAGAAATTCAATGAGCATGTCAATAAGATATCTGCACTCTTGTGTTCACTACAGTATTATTCACAATAGTCAAGACAAAAAGTCAATCTAAGTGTTCATCAATGGATGACTGGGTAAAGAGAATGTGAAATATATACCCACTAAAATACTATTCAGCTTTAAAAAGGAAATCCTATCATTTGCAACAACATAAATAAATCTATAGCACATTATGCTAAGTGAAATGAGCCGGACGTAGATCACAAAATATAACATGATGTCACTTACATGTGGAATCAAAAACAGGAGAACTCACATCACAGAAAAACAGTAAAATAGTGGTGATCAGGAATTGAGGCGGAGAGTGAATTAGGATACAGTGATTAAAGGATAAAAAAAATCCCAATTAGAGAAGTGGAATAAATTAAGAGCACTGTTGAGCATCATGTTGACTACAACAGAAAATAACAAATCATTCTGTATATAGTGTGCACATCTGTAATCTCGGTCACTCAGAAAACTGAGGTAAAGACAACTACAAGTTTGAGGGCCGCTGGGGCAATTTAGTGAGGCTCTGTCTCAAAAAAAGAAAAAAAGGTAGGGATGGGAATGTATTGGCAACACATGTAACTCTGCGTTAGGGTATTTGTTCAGCATACCTGAGGCCCCGGGTTTAATCTCAGCAAAAATAAAAAAACAAAAAATAAAAAACAAACCCAAACTACGATAAACTGTATTCTTAAAAATTGCTAAGAGTACATTAAATTACAGAGCATTGCATCTGATTTTCTAATCTCTCTCTCTCTATATATATATTTTATATATATATATAATATACACACACACACAGATTTGGGGGGTGGGGGGTACTGGGAATTGAACTCATGACCTTGTGCTTGCCAAGCAGGTGCTTATGCCGCTGAGTTATGTTTCCTGGCCCCTATCTTTATATTTTTATAGATATAGAAAATAGGCAAGCTCTATAGGATTTACTGTTTATAAATCTACATCTTTGTTTGAAAAAATTATGCTATTTTTATATATATTATACATATATACGCACACAAAAATGTTTACATTAGGAAAAGAAAAACATATAAATATTTTAATGCCAAATTTATTGAGACATCATGACATTAATACAAGTTACCTTTGGCCTCTATAATTACAAGAGGTGCTCAAAGTGGTGGCCATTAGCTTCCTGACATTCATTAGTACGGTGAACTGCTGAAGAGTGTATACATTTTTTTGGCGGACCTCTAAATGGTCCTATGAAAATTAAGATGCAGAATTACGTAACACAAGTCAAATTCTAATTCTTTACAAAATGAGAATGCTCACCTGATTATCTGAGAGCCACATAGCAGTCAACTGTTGTAGCTTTGTAAAGCTAAACGGCAAATTCTTTAATCTGTAGGAAAAAATACAAAGAAAAATTACACTTTAAAACAAGACTATTTATTTATTTTTTATTTTTATTTTTTTGCGGCACTGGGGATTGAACTCATGACCTCGCGCTTGCCAGGCAGGCGCTTAGGCCACAGCTAGATCCCCAGCCCTTGTCTTTTTGAGACAGGGTCTCACTATGCCATTCAGGCTGGCCTTGAGCTCACGTTGTAGCCCAGGCTGGCCTCGAACTCACAACAATCCTCCTGTCTCAGCCTCTCGAGTGCTGGGATTATAGGCATGAGTCACCACGCCCGGCTAACAAGACCATTTAAAGTGAATAAAATTTGGAGCTGGAGGTATAGCTCAGTGATAGAGCACTCACCTAGCATGTGAAGGCCATGGATTTAATCCCCAGAAACACAAAAATAAAATCAATAAAAACTAAATCTACTGATCTTCTGAAAATGGTATATAATGGCATACCAAACAGCATTAAAGAAAAATTCTAATATAGGTCTTTGTATAGGACACAAGGCAAAATATTTAGTTTTTAAAATATTACTTTCTTAAATGAAACAATTTAAATGAAAATTTGGATTATCTAGTAACTTCAAAAAATTATGTTACAAAATAACAAAAGTCAATGCCTCATAAAACTGCTTTTTTTTATTTGTATACAGAGTGAACAAATTTTTAGAAATACTTTCTTATGACTGGGGATTTAGTGCAGCAGTTCAAGCGCTTGCCTCGTAACGTAAGGGCAAGGTCCTGAGTTCAATCTCCGGTACCAAAAAAAAAAAACAGAGAGAGAGAGAGACTTTCTTTTTTTTTTTTTTTTTTTGTGGCACCGGGGATTGAACTCATGACCTTGCACTTGCTAGGCAGGCGCTTAGGCCACTGAGCTAGATCCCCGGCCCCCCCTCCTTTTTTTTTTTGAGACTTTCTTATAAAAACTGCACTGCTCTATATTTTTTTGAACCAGTATTTATTTACTTATTATAATCAATAAGGACTATTTTATGATAATAAAAACAAAGTAATATAACTGCTTATTAGAATGCGAAGTTGAAATAGTACCCTATTTAAAATAGTCTAACATAAACTTGCAATCTTAGGCCTAACTAGTCTTCTGCACCAACCTTTAAAAGACGTTTGTCAGAACCTAGTCTAGTATTCTAGTTTGAGAAAATTTAAGTACAAGTTACAACAAGGTTTTAATAAAGTAATGGCTCTTTTTAAGTAAAGTATGTCAGAATACTCTGTTACCAGTAAAAAAAAAGAAAAAAAAAGATTTAATTAAAGCTCCACCTTGCAACCTGCATGAGTCACCTTAAATATGAACCTTAATTTTCTCCTAAAGTGGAATACCTATTTTACTGTCACACAGGGTTGTTTTGAAAACCCTGCAAGAGACATGGTGTTTTATCATTCTCTTCAGCATTTTTATCTCTAGCAATCTCAATTTTTTTAATGCACTCTATTGTTTCTTTTTGCTTCTTTTCTTCTTCTTTTTTGGTACTGGGGATTGAACCCACAACCTTGTGCTTATCACGCAAGTGCTTGAGCCGCTGAGCTAAATCCCCAGCCCTATGCGCTTCAGTTTGTAGCATAACTTTGCCAAGAAAAATGTAAGCAGCAGATGAGATTCTAAACCTGTTTGTTCAATAGCTGTATTAAGGTAAAGATCTGATGCCAGGAATAAAAAAGGTTATTATAAGAAGGGAATAAAGGTGGTATGCTAAGTTAACCAAAAATGAACAGTAACAACCACAGTATGATAATTAACACCAGATAAGCTAGATCATTCTATTTAAAAAGTATCTTAAGACTATATATGAAAAGAGGAATGGCATTAGCTATTCTAAAACATATCATATGAAACTTTAATTTCATTCAATCGGTATCATCTACAAGCAACAGATGAAGACAGTATTACAAACCTATTGTCACTTAAATTAATGACTTTTAATTTTTGCATATCACCCATTTCCTCTGGAAGTATCTCAAGTTTATTAGAATGGAGAAACAGCACAGTTACATTTTTCCAATTTCCAATCTGAAACAGAAACACAAATAGGGGATAAAAATATTGGCCTACAGTTAAATAAACATGAGAATAACATACTTAAAAGTTGTGAAAAAATATTGACTTTCTAAAGGAATAAGCGTATTCTTTTTTATAATTAATTTTCACGTACAAAAGAAATATTTAGGTATATGTTCTAAATTAACATAACTATTACTCAGAAAAGAAAGAATTATTTTAGAAAGAAAATGATACTGGATATCAATAAAGACAATTGGAAAAAGATGACAACAATCTGAAACAAATTTAAAGTACTGTACCTCTGGGGGTAGTTGCTGTAAGTAATTATGATCTGCAGCGAAAGTTCTTATGTTATTAAGCTGTCCAACAGATGAAGGCAAAGCTTCGATTTCATTGAAACTACAATCCAGTTCTTCTATTGATACTAACCTTTAATTACATGGACACATATTATTAAAAGCATGATTTCCTTTATAATAAAAATTTAACAACATATTAATATCTGAAATGACATTAACAAGCCTAACCTAAATTTCGCCCAAAAAAATTTAAAAAAAAAAAAAACCCAAACTTAAATTTCACCAAAAGTAAAGAGAAGTCTTTTTATGATAAAAATAACCACAGGTTTATAAATTACTTAAGTATTTGTGAAATTTCCTTTAGACGTTATATATACACCACACTGGACTAAAAGTGAAATTTTCAATGGTCCACATATTTTCACAAAAAACTTACCCTCCTATAGACTCTGGTAGATACATTAATTGATTTTCATCTATTTTAAGAGTTGTGACATTCTTCAATGAACCTATTGAGAATACACAATTTTTAAGCTCAAAGTAGAATCTAATCCACACAGAGTCAATGTGAGACACATTACACATGACAAGAAATAACAGTTTCCCAACCAACCTTTTCTTTTCTTTTTTTTTTTTCTTTGGTACCTGGGATTGAACTCATGACCTCATGCTTACCAGGTAAGCGCTTGAGTCACTGAGCTAAATCCTCAGCCCCCAACCAACCTTTCTAAAAGAGACATCGCCTCCAAACCCATTCAACTCTGTTACCTTAACCTACATTTTCAACTTATCTATACATCACTTTTTAACAGTGTATGTTTGTTTTTAATTAACCCTCACTAAAATACAAGCTTCATAAGAAAAGGGGCTTTTGGTCTACATTGTCCACTACTTCCGCACTGCTCCTAAAAACAATGCCACAGCACAGACAGGAAACACAATACAACCCAATGAATTAAGAGATTAAATAAGTGGTAGAGTGAAGGCTGTTGATAGCTGTGTAACAAACTATACTTTGTATACAAGTATTACAAAAAAATGTTTTAATTCAAAAATTAAAAGTGTTGATTAAATTAGAATGAAGTGGAATCCTAATGAATTTGCAAAATGTACCTTAAAGCATTTAAGAATTCAATTAAGAAAATAAGTAAAAATATTTTTTAGTTTTTATATTCAAGCATCATAAAGATGATAAGATTTACTTTAGTTCTTTCATCCAAACAATTTCCTTGATAGTTCATCAAATGAGCAACTTCAGAAATACAGGTTCAATAACTGTAGGTCTCTCCAGATTTATTCAACAAGTCTATTATCTTGTCTGTGAGTATTTAATAAAGTAGAACCGAAAATAAAGGCTATGGCTAAATACTAAAAACAAAACTTCTTTTTAAAAGAGCTTACTATAATTATAAAAAATGAATTTCCTTAGTGTAAATAAAAACCAGTAACACAGCCACGCATAGGTACACATGCCTCTAATGCAGGGGGTTCTCAAGTTTGAGCAACTTAGGAAGAATTTGTCTCAAAATAAAATCTTAAAAAGGGACAGGAATGTAGCCCAGTACCTCTGAGTTCAATTCCATGATTTAAAAAAACAAAACAAAACAAAACAAAACAAAACAAAACAAAACAAAACAAACTCACACATAGTAGCATCAACAAAGGAGTAAATAATGTATCTGATCACATTAGGAAAACTTTAAGATTTTCTTCTGTGGTGATACACTGAAGTTATAACAAACAAAATTAGAGTTGATATAGAAGCCTTAAATTTACTTTAATAAAAACTATATAAATTTGAAAGCAATACAAACCAATAGTCTCAGGCAGCTGTTGAAGTGAATTGCTTGATAACAGGAGGTCTTGGAGGTTTTCACATGCTGAAATTCCTTCTTCAACCATTTCAATATTATTTTTAGAAACATCCAAATATGTGAGCTGTTTCAAACTACCAATAAACTATAAGTTAAAAAAAATATAATTATCAAGTAATTTATGAAAAGTTTTAAATAACAAATCTAATACATTTCACATAATTAAATGTTTGTATAAGGAAGAGGATTCAAATTGTTTTCTTAATTCCGCAAGAAGTATTTTCAGTAATAAAGCTAAGCACTCTTATAATTTTAGTCTTTCAGAGTGACAAAGCACATATATTTTTCTTTGGGAATTTAGCTGTCCATCACCTTTTAGAGAAATAGAATATAAGGGGATTCTTGTGGTTTTAGATATGTGAGTATATAACTTACCTGCTGCTAAGACAGAAAGTTGCAAAAATTATCTAGTTTGCTAGGCATTGTGGGGCACATCCGTAAGCCCAAGATTCTAGGAGGCTGAGGTAAATGAATTCCAAGTTCAAGCCCTACCTGGGCAACTTAGACACTATCTTTAAAAAAAACACATAAAGGGCTGGGGGTATAGCTCAGTGTGTAGACCTGGGGTTCAATCTCCAACACCAAAAAAAAAAAAAAAAGAGAGAGAGACAGACACAGAGGAACACAGAGACAGGGAAGAGGGAGGGAGTGGGGAGAAAGAAATCATCCTAGTTTAACAATTCCCTAGGCAAACTGATAAATTTATTTGCTGCAACTAAAAAGAATACTGCAGCATTAAAACAAAGACTGTTTGACAAGGCTTGTTATGGGTATTTCAGATTTTAATCAGGAATATGCTAATAGTTTTAAGTCTATTTTGTGCCAAGTGTGGTGGTACATGCCTATAATCTCAGCACTGGGGAAGCTGAGGCAGGAAGATAACCACAAGTTTGAGGATAGTGTAGGCTACACAGCAAGACTTTGTCACCCTTCCTCTCAAAAGTATTTTGTTTCTGTTTAATAATTAAATGATCCTTTTTTTTTTTTTTTGAGACAGGCTCTTGCTATATAAATCAGGATAGCTGCAAACTATATCCTCCTGCCTCAACCTTCTGAGTGCTGGGATAACAGGCATGCACTACCGTGCCTGGCTATAATCCATTTTCTAACTAATTAAAATACACAGTTCAGCTGTTTCAAAGGAGAGGCAGCAACAAGTGAAGCCATTTATAATTCCACATACATACCCCTGGAATAAAAGTCAGTCTATTACCATCCATCCAAAATTCTTTCAATCCACTTAATTGCTCAAGTACTTCAGGCTGATTGGGCAGAAGAAGGAAAATCCAGTCAATTTATGCGATTAATTAATTAATATTTATTTATTTATTTGTAAAGTTATATATTTATCTGGCAAAAGCAGCCCTGAGAATTTCTAATGTTAACCTTTAGTTTCAAAACATGAAATAAAAGAGGAAAGGGAATGGTGGTACGTAGCTAAAATGTGAGCCTTTCCACTGCTTTAAAGTTACAGTAAGGTTATTAAAGAAGAAATTAAACACAGGCATTCTATAATATGGATTACACAAAACTCACTAAGTTTTGGACTATGCAATACAATTATGTATCATACAATTAATAAAGATACAACCCAATACTCAAAAATGTACAATAAAAAGAGGATCTCTTTCATTATCAATGAAAGATACAATCTTACACAAAACCTTAGGAAAATGTACAAAGCTGTTGTTCCCTAGTGACATTAATAAAGAAGTATTAAAAACAAAATCTACATCCTACACCCAATAATAAGGGAAAGGTAAATAAGCAAAGACATAACCACATGACAATAATATTCAGTGACAAAATTCTAGAAGCAATTCTAATTACACAGTGAAAAATTCTTTGTAATGCAGTGTTAAAGAGCTAAAACTATTCCAAGTGTCATTGCAGATGGTGGAATGGAGAGAAAATTTCCTTTTGGTCACTGGCCTTTTGAGGCTGAAGATTTCAATGTCTACTGAATGATTATTGTCACCCTACAAAGCCATGTCCAATCAGTGACCATACAATGGCAAAAATCATACCTAATTACCATAACAACAAGAAGCACACAGAAAAGTTTTGTCATTTAGATTTGTTGTTAACATAATAATATAGGTAAGAATTCGAGATGAGTAGGATTAAAAGGAATTTTCTTTTGTGGTTAAATTGTCTTGTGCTGCAATTCCATTAGTTTTTAAAAAATACATAATGTTGAAAGAACAAAATGGTACAGTACATATTTTCACAAGAAACAAAAACTGAATACAGTGAATACATTGGACATCATTTGTAGTTTAAACGTCATGAAGAATATTAAAAGGCAGAGAAGGATATCCCAAAAGCACCATTGTCCTCCACTGACTACTGCTGAAATGCACACTATACCAGTATTATGAGTCACTATTATAAAGACAGTACTAAGAAATTCTTTTTCTTTTATTTTTTTCTTTACTTTTTTTTTCTTTTGGTACCAGAGATCGAACTCATGACCTCAAGCTTACCAGGCAAGTGCTTGAGCTGCTGAGCTAAACCCCCGTCCCTTTTTTACTCTTTTTTTTTTTAGAAATTCTTTTTATCATTTGAAAGCTACCACAATTTGAACAACAAAAATAAAATTTAAATTTGTAATTTTAAAAATTTTAACTTGAAACTTAAACTTCTTGCCAGGTCAGACTTGGTGATGCATGCCTGTGATCCCAGCACTCAGGAGGCTGAGGCAGGAGAATTATCATAGGTTCGAAGCCAGCCTGGCTACATAGTGAGTTCAAGGCCAACCTGAACTACATAGTGAGACTCTGTCCCACTCTTCAAAAAATTCTGGCCAGAGCTGGGGATTTAGCTCAGTGGCCTAAGCACCTTCTTGGCAAGTGCGAGTTTGTGAGTTCAATCCCCGGTGCCACAAAAAAAAAAAAAAATTCTGGCCAGGCAAGATGATACAGGCCTGTAATCACAGCACTGGGGAGACTAAGGCAGCAGGACTGCCACATCTTCGAGACTAGCCTGGGCTACACAGTGAATTCAAGACCAGCCTAAATGTCATGAGGCTCTGCCTCAAAACAAAAAAACAAATTCCCCCCAAAAATCCAAAATTAAACAATGATAATCAGTTTTGTGAATTTCTCTTTTACTTTATTTACTTAGTCTTTTTGAGACAGGGTTTCACTATGCAGGTTCAGGCTGGTCTTGAACTCACTTTGTAGCCCAGGCTGACCTCGAACTTACAGTGATGCTCCTGCCTCAGCCTCCCAAGTGCTGGGATTACAGGCATATCTTACCATGCCTGGCCAATCTAGATTATTTTCTGATTGACTTTTTAAAAAAATGAATATAGATACCCAAAAAACCCTGCATATACCCCTATCCTTTTAGATGTAACATCAAAGTACACTTTGTATACAAAGCATAAACACAACTGACAAGTGTGAATACAAACTCAAAACTACCCGTTGTTTCAGTTAATGATTTTCCCTTCTAGCTGTTAAGTGTAATTACAGAGAAGTAAGTTATCACTGAATAATTTATAAACTACAACCCTGGTAGTGATTTGGAACTATGCTACCTCAGCTGTATCTATGTGTATGTGTATGTGTATGTGTGTGTGTGTGTATATATTTGGTGGTACTGGGGATCGAACTCACAACCTTGTGCTTGACATTACACTGCTGAGCTAAATCCTTTTTTTTTTTTTTTTTAAAGACAGGGTCTCCCTATGTAGTTCAGGCTGGTCTTGAACTCACAGTGATCCTCCTGCCTCAGCCTCCCAAGTAATGGGATTACAGCCGTGCACCACCATGCCTGCCTCAGCTGCATTCTAAATGAAGTTTTTTCACTTATAATCTGTCAAACTTTGCTTCCTATGCTAAAAAACCTCTAGATATCTCATCACTGAACTTCTCATTTATTTTATATTATCTCATTTCTGTAAGATTTTCCTCTAGTTAATTTTTATACTGGTCTGGAAAGTTCACATTAAGAATTTTTTTACCTTATATATCTCAAAACAGTGTGAACTTCTACCAAAATTTTAAGAGAAATTCTTTAATTTTCACATTTTGTGTCTGCTCATATACAAGATTTACGACTAGTGAAATTGGTAAGAACTTACCACTTCTGTGAATTCATTACTTCCCAAATCTAGTCTTTCCAGCTGGGTCAGTCTGTTCATGGTCCTATTTATAACAGAAAAATAAAGAATTAATTACATAAAAGTACTACAAAGCAACTTTCTAAATTCACAGTTTAAAATACACTTATGTAATGAAGCATATAGGTTTTCACATATAGACAAATAAAAATGTTAATTAAGAAAAATACTATAAGCTGGGGATTTAGCTTAGCTGCTTAAGCACCTGCTTGGCAAGTATGAGGTCGTGAGTTTAATCCCCGGTACCAAAAAAAGAAAAACACTACATAAAATAAAGTATCAATTATTTTCTAATTTTGACTTCTGATCGGTCTTCTAATTTCTACCCTTAAGAAGCAACTGCAATAGTTATACCCAAAGGCTAGAATATGAACTGTGGAATTTTCTTTTTTTTCCTTAGACTAAATTTTTATATAGTTAAGTCAGCTAATGAGTTAGACTATTTGTCAGATACATAATCATTTCTGCTGTAATTCCAAGTCTTTTTCATGATTCACGTATTATAAAATTTCAAGATAACCGTAACTCTGAAAATTTTTAAAATGCTAAAAACAGTAAATGTATGCTGACTGTGGTGGCACATGCTTGCAATACCAGCACCTGGGAGGCTGAGGCAGGAGACTGCCACGAGTTCCATGCCAGTCTACACTACATAGTGCATACACTACACTACATGCCAGTCTACACTACATGGGACAGTCTGCTACATAGTGAGATCCTGGTCTCAAAACAAAATGAAACAAAACAAAACAACAATAAAAACAGTATAAATGTTATATTCTTTATACATTCAGTTAAATCCTGTAATATTCAAAAAAGTTTTAAGATTCACAAATAGAATTATGTATTTTAAATTAAAGCAATATCATTTTAAACATTCCACTTAGTATAAATACTTCCCTGTAACTAGAACCAGAAAAAATGAACTTGTTTGATAATGAAATAAACCATGTTGTACTTTAATTTCTCCATCAATAAAAGTACCATTTAAAAATTAAACTGCTAATTCAAATGATTTACTTATGCTCTTAAATTGCTATTTTCAGAAAAATCCATTACTTAATACATTGAGATACAAGTACCCAGATAAGAAATTTTACACAAATAACTTTAAGAAATGATGAAATACGATAACTATATTTTGCTATCATTAGTACTACACATTCCTATGTTAATACTTTGCAAATGAATTTCACGTAAAACGCAAGATCACCTCAAATCACAACAAAAAAAAATTTCCGAATATTTAACAAATAAAAATTAGGAAGTTAAATAAAACTCAAAACATTTCTCCAGCTTTCTTTTTTTAAGATGGAACATTTCACAGATTTGCATGTCACACTGGGTAGGGGCCACACTAATCTTTGTATCATTACAATTTTAGTATGTGTACGTGCTGTTAAAGTAAGTACTCTCCAAATTTTTCATGAAAAATGTAAGAACATACCTCATAGGAGAAAACTCAAAGAACAAAGCAATAATACATTTCTTGGTTCAATACTGCTATAATGACATGATAATAGAAAATTCACACATAGTAATTAAACACATAACAATGGAAGCAATTTATAAAAATAAAACTTCAGGTGAAGGCACAAAAATGAAAAGCAATGTATTCTGAAAAATTCAATTACAGACAGTGTCCTAGAAAACTTTTTAAATAAAAGATTTAGGAGCTGGGTGTGGCAGTACACACATGTAACCCCAGCACAGAGAAGGCTGAGTGAAGCAGGATCAGCCAGCCTGGGATACATAGTGAGTTCAAAGCCAGCTTGTACTACACAGTGAGATCCTGTCTCAAAAAAGCAAAGGACAGGACAGGACAGGACAGGACAGGACAGGACAGGACGACAAGACGAGAAAAATTTAGGAAAATGTGAATCATACAGATACATAATAGAGAAGAGGAAATATACAGTATGACAGTATTTCCACTTCAATTCTCTGTACATAATACTGACAACTTTGGTTCTACTGTACTTATATATACTTCAGAAATCTCAGAGGTACAATTTCATCTTAGAGTAAGATCCAGCTTCCTAATTTAAGGAGAAAACAGAAACAGTATCTCCTAAAAACCATTATCAAAGATACTGTCCTTAAGTCTACATGTAACTGACATGAAAACATATTTCTACATAAAAACTGTTCATGTTGAGATTGCTTATTACCGCCAAAGAACGGAAAAATACAAGTGCCCAACTAGTAATGGATAAACACGGTAGCTCCATTATAATGAAATACAAAGGTGTTAATTTGTATTGATAATGCACGAAAGAAGTCAGTCATAAAAGACCAAATATTTTATGATCCCAATTATGAGGTGTCCAGAATATGTAAACCTGTAATCAGAAAGGTCAGCACATGTCTATAATTCCCAGCACTTGACAGTCTGAGGAACAAGGATTGCCACAAATTTGAGGCCAGTGAGTTCAAGGCCAGGCCAAACTATATGGCAAGACACTGTCTCAAAAGATCAAAATTAAAAAGGAGGACTATAAATTGTATGGTATGTGAATTACATCGATAAAGTCATTTTAAAAGTAAAACAAAAAAACCAGCATCTCAAAAACAAAACAAAAGTATCTCTTCAATATCCTCCCATCTACTTCTAAAATTCATTTTTATCAAACTTTTCTCCTGTCTCACAAGAAGAGTATAGCACTGTCCATGTTCTCAGCACGTTGTCCTCCAGAATTCCTAAGGTGCTATCAAATTTCACTTAACTACGCGAAAGAACAGCTCTCTTCATTGTTATAATCTTTGATCATAAAAGTCTAAGCATGCAATCTGAAATACATGACTTTCCTAATATTTAAAACTACTGCTTGCATGTTTATAGTTGGTAATAACTATAGGTTAAAGGTTTTAGTCATAGATCTTAGAACTGTATTTGTAAATTCACTGATAGGACCCAAGTTAAACCTCTAAAAGGGGTTAAAATTGGCAAATTATCCCTGCTATCAGTCAGGTGGCAAGCTACATTTTGATCCTCAAAGTCCTGTAAGTGGAAGGCTCAGTCCTGAGCCTGTGGCACAGCCGACAGGTGGTGGAACCTTTAAGAGGTGGGGCCTAGTAGAAGGAAGTTAGGTATGTGAGGAGGGAGTGCTCTTGAAGGGGATACTGTGACCCTGGCCCCCTTCAATTTCTCTTTTTTCTCATATACTATGTCTCCTGTCTGGTCTAGAGAGGTAGAATGAAATAACTATGGACTGAAACCTCTGAATTCATAAGCCAAGATAGCCCTTTCGTCCTCATAATTTATTTATCTCAGGTACTTTTTAAGTGGTAGAAAGCTGTCTAGCATACCACATTAACTATAAGCTTAGCTATGTGAAACAAATTATATACTGGTTATTGAAATAGCTTAGAAACCAGCCAAGTGTTGAACAAGTGACACATAAAAACTGATACATTTTGGCCCTTATTCATACTTTTGGTTCTCACATCAGAGAAATAATGCAGTATTTACACATGTGTATAATAGATAGTGAAATAGGAAGAAAATGTTTCAATGGGAAGAGGAAGTAGAGAGGGGGAGGGGGGAAAGGAAGGAAGAAAAGGGGAAAAATGAGAAAATGGGAAGAATGCTTTTGTAAATAGGCAGAGGAAGGGGAGGTGAAGGGAGTGTAGGGGAATGGGAAAAAAAAAAGACACAAGATGTAAGATACATCATGTACAGGTAAAAATTCCGTATGATGAATATAATCATTATGCATTCCTAAAACGTACTAATAAACTTAATTAAAAAGATACAGTAAAATTATGTAGAAAATGCACTAACAGATGTAAGTAAACACACTGCCATAGAAGCTGAGTATAAAGAACTAATTAACCCCTAGGGTAAATGGAGATCCTCAATCTTACTCCTTAACAAATGATACTTAAATCTGGATGATCAAAGTTAAACAAGAGTTGTCAAAGCCAGGCATGGTGGTGCATGCCTATAATCCCAGCACTCTGGGAGCTGAGACAGAAGGGCCAGCCTGGGGTACATAGTGAGTTCAAGGCCAGCCTGAACTACATAACAAGAGCATGTCTTTAAAAAAAGAAACACTTTTTTTCTATAGAGGGTCAAAGAATAAATATTTTAGGTTTTGTGGGTCACACACTCTCTGTCACAACTATTCATCTCTACTAGTGTAAAGCAAAAGCAGCCAAAGGCACCATGTATATGAATATGGCACCATGAATATGACTGAGTTCCAACAATACTTTGTAAATATGGGCAGTGGGCCACACTGATTCATAAACCATAGTTTGCCAACTCTTAAACTTTAATGATACTGCAACATATAACATACACAACATGTTTTAAGACATTTGTTCAATGAATGTCAAAAGCTATACTGAATGAGTACTGTAGCCCTACTTATTTTCCTGTAGCTTTATTTTCTTATAAGCTCTTGGACTGACAACTCTTCATCTTTAAGAAGACAGATCACTCCATTTCTTATGTATATTACAAAGTCAGACAAGTTCTACAGTTATCAGGGTTCACATAAAGACCTATGGATGTCTTTACTGAGTGGTGTGTGTAAGATCTAGCATGTAAACTTGGGAACCATACTTGGGACTCAGATTGGCTTTACATGCTTATTGGATTGACTTTTTTGTTTTGTTTTTTTTGAGACAGGGTCTCACTAGGCAGTCTCACTGGCCTTGAGTTCACTTTGTAACCCAGGCTGGTCTTGAACTCGCCACGATTCTCCTGCCTCAGCCTCCCAAGTGCTGGGATTACAGGCATGCTCTACCAGGCCTGGCCATGGATTAACTTTTGTGTCCCACAAATGACTGCTACAGAGCTATGATCTACAGTCTTACCACCTGAACATTCAGAGAGCTATGAAATTAGTATAGGGAGCGAAGTTATAAATTAACAGTCAGCAGAGATGGAATGGCCCTCAAGCAAGTCAAAACGGAAGATGAGAACACATCAAAACTATGGCTGGTGGTGCATCTGAAAGCAATGCCTCCAGATAAAGTCATGATGGCCAGACTTCTGTTCACAGTTCCTCAAGGAAAAAGCACAACTTGAAATTATTACTATACTGTACTTAGTACCATCTAGTCCAGATAGCGGCCACAACACATGGACCTGTCCCTTCCCTAAAATGTTCCTGTTTTAGAATTCACAGGTAAGTCAAGGTTCGTGATGTTAGCCATACACTTTTGCTGCATGCCCTGCTTTCCTACTGAATCAAGATTAGCTATGTAGCTACACTTGTACTTTTTTTTTTTTTTTTTTTTTTTTTTGCAGCACCGGGGATTGAACTCATGACCTTGCGCTTGCCAGGCAGGCCACTTAGGCCACTGAGCTAGATCCCCAGCTACACTTGTAATCTTACTGACTGATTACGGTTTGGCCCAAGTTATGCCCACATTGTGACTCTGCAGTATAAATTAGTGCTGACAAAAGGCCTCAGTGGCCATCCCATTTGGGATCCCTCCTGTCTCAGGTGCTGTTCTTTTTCCCCAATAAACCTTTCCAACTGTTAATCTCCTTTATCCTTTGGATTTCATTCTTTGATTGCACGGGACATGTTACGGTTTGTATCTCGGTGGCCCCCCAAGCCTTACGTAGTCATGGAAGTGGCTGAATCTAGCGTTTTGTGATTGATTTGTTGTCTAGTGCTGAGAGTGGTGGTGTGAGTGCTGCACCCGCCCAGGGATGGAGCCAACATACAACGTAAGGTTGAGAAGGAGGCATGTTTTTCCCTCTCTTTGGCGCAGTTGGCTCTTGCTGCATGTAGCCACGCCACCCTGCCTTGGAACCAGTCAAGTATGGACTGAAACTCCCAACACTGTAAGAAATAAACCTCTCCTTCCTTCATTTTGGGCGCTGGGTATTTTGTCTCAACAATGAGAGAAAAGTAACCAAGACAGGACATAACGCAGCACAGTTGACATCTAGCAGGCTGGAAGTTATATTTCTCTTATAGAAAAATTTACTATTACTACTGTATTAAGTTAAACACCAAGATTACCTACTTACATTTTTATATTACTATCAGGAATCAGAATATCATGATCACAAATAAAAGTCTTTAAAAATAATTCGCACTCATGTTTTAGATAATAAAAATGTAACTTTTAAAAAAATTCTTAAGGATTAAAATTTTAAAGTTGCATTTTAAAAAAGATAGCATGTTTACTTACTTAGGCAACATTTTCAACTGGTTTTCTCTAAGTTCTAATATCTGGAGTTTAGTTAATCTGCAAAACAAAGAACAAATTACGTATGACAATGACAAGAAATTTATCAAATTAATGTCACATTCTAAGGTTTTTAAACAACCAATATTAACTGCATAATTACTATGCGGAGAGTAATATATTAACTACTGTGTAGGAATAGAAAAAAAATACAAAGACTATTTCTACTCCTCAGAATTACAGTGAGGGAAAAAGGTAAGCCTCCTAGACTTACATTTTTTTAAAGCAACAAAGTGATGTTTTAGGTATCAATCCGAGAGCATATTTCATGACTTTTACTGAAAATACCCACAAAAATTGCTTACTATTGTAGACAAGAGAACAATAATATAATTCTAGAATATAGCTTTGAGAAGAAATAAGAGAACATAAAGGATATGGAAGGAGAAATACTCTAGCTCTTCAGTGACATATTTTACTATAAAATAGAAGATAACCAGATTAAGTGATTTGAATGTCAGATATAGAAGAGTAATCTTAACAAGTATACTAATTATTTCAGGTAAAAAGCTATAAAATTAAATTTTAATTGGATAACACTTTCTCTAATAATTATATAGTATCGATTCAATAATAATTTGGTTTTTCTTAAGTCATTTGTTCACCTGTTTAAAAAATTGCTCAGGGACTTGAAAGAGATGGGTGTAAAAGGATCAGGTAGATGCCAGAAACAGTTTCTTTGTTCTCAAGAATTTTCATTCCATTGTGAAGGACAGCTAATCCAACTGTTTAATTTAGAATTTGATAAATACGAAGTATTTAGCACTCAGTATCTCAACTATACAGTATCTCAACTATACGGATTATGACCATTAAAACCTTCTGTTCTGCCACTTTAAAAATGAACTAAACCATTTTTTTTTTCTTTTTAAACTTTGTCTTTTTTTTTTTCATGTTAAATTCTTACCGCTAATTGCTTACTTGGGAAAATACATTCAAAGTGAAAATAACAAGATCCAAAGAAACTAAAAATCACAATGCTTGGAAATAATTACAAAGGAGAACATATAAAACTGTAATGAACTACAAGTACTAAAATACTTGTAGTTTTGTAAATTTTACAAACGCAAACAATAAATGATTTCAGGAAAAAAAAACAAAAACAAACAAAACTATAATTTACCTGCCAAAATTAGCTGGCAAGAACTCAAGGAAAGCATCATTCAGATATAACTGGGTTAGGTTTAACAGCTGAGAAAAACCATCAGGGAGCCTATATAAAATATACGAAAATTTAAATTAAGTCCATATATAGAATTTCAGTCTTTTACTAAAATCTTTCTAATACTCTATGTAATCAAGACATTTTCTTAATAAAAACAGTTACCTCTTTATTTTTATTAGTGACTCTCAAATTAAGATTTGCCTTTTGTTATAACCTGTTTCAGTGTCTGGAATGTCAACTTTTTAAAAAAAAAGTGAAGTAATATTTCTTAGTAACCAAAACTGCACAAAACAGTCAATTAAGAATGAGTCATCTTTCAAATTCATCTTTTCTAACATCAACTTAAAGAAATAGATAAAGAAGTTAAAAATCTTGGCAAAAACACCTGATCTGATTCTCTGATGAAGGAAGCAGTCTTGTACACTAGGATGTTTAGCTGCAACCCTGGCCTCTACCAACTAGATGCTAGTAGCGTGAAGGGTCACACCTCATTGTTCATGAAACCAAAACTGTCTCCAAATATTGCCGATGTCCTCGGAGGCAAAATAGCCTCAGCTTGAGACCCACTGGCTTAGGTTATTTTTAATTTCAACATTTGGTTTCTAAATAATGATAACTGTACAGTTTTTAAATGAGCAAGTAAGAATATAAAAAGCTAAATGATATATAAGGCTGTATATTTATATTTATTAGCTTTATTTCTATTTCTTCTTGCTTATGAAACAAGTTACAGAAGTAAACCTTGACACTTAGAATAATATTTTCAAAAGAAGAGAATATATCATCTTACATGTGTATCCTAAATTTTAACTAGTATAAAATCCTCATGCAACTGAGACAAATCAGACTTGGGCACATTTTATTTTTTCCTTTACCTTATATTCTACCATCATACACTCCAAATGAAGTAACTGTAGATCTGGAAAAGTTAGTCAAGAGCTATAATACTGTAATAGGTGAAAGTGGATTTCAACTTTCCATTTAACTATATACTAAGTTATATTTATCTTTAGCTTTACTATTCCATTTTAGCAAAATTTAACAACTTTGTTGACAGCCATTACTGACATAAAAGAATATGCATCACCTCTGGCATATGCTGCAAACAATCACATACTTATTTTGTTCTGTTTTACCTTTTTGTTCTTTCAAGTTTCTTTTATTATTTCAGAAATTTGTGCCATTGTGCAAATACCAAGAAACCAAATAGATTCTACTCTTTGGATGGTGGTGGTGGGATCACTATGTAGTTCAGGCTGGCCTTTTTAAGTCACTACGGAACTCAGGCTAGCCTCGAACTCACGGTGATCCTCATGCCTCAGTCTCCCAAGTGTTGGAAATACAGATGTGCACCACCTTGCATGGCTGTACTTTTTTTTTCGGTTGTACTAGGAATCGAACTCAGAACCTTGTACTTGTGAGGTAGGCACTCTCTTCATTTTTGAAGTTAAGCTGATGTTACCTGTGAGATACGGAGCAAAATCATTTATACTCCTGGGTGTGGTAGCACAACTCTGTAATCCCAACACTCTGGGACACTGAGACAGGAAGACTACAAGTTCAAGTCCAGCCCAGACAATTTAGTAAGACCTTGCTTCAAAATGTAAAAAACAAAAAACAAATGAACAAACAAAAAAAAACAACTGTAAGGGCTTGCATTGTAGCTCAGTGTTAAGGCTCTGAGTTTAATCCCTAGTACAAAAAAAAAATTACCTCTTTTAACTTTCAATTATATATTTGTAATATATGGAATTAAAGACATTTTAAAAAGATTTCTTTTTAAAAAAATTATTTTGCATCTTTATTGAAGTTTGACTGACTGATTTGTGGTACTGGAGATTGAACCCACGGTCTCACACAAGGTAGGCAAGCACACTACCACTGCACTAAACGCCCAGTCCAAAAGTTCCTTTTTAATTCTAAAAGTCAATTATTTGTATAGCTTATGAATGATACAAATTTTTCATTAAAATATGTAAAGTAGTATCCTGCTGCTGCATTATAATTGTTTTATTCAGAAAAATAACTTACGATTCAACTCAGAACTTACTTAGAAATAGGGTTTACACTGGCTTCCACAACTGTCAAGACTTTACAGTTTTTTATATTTTCTGGGAACTCCTGTATTCCTAGAAAACAAAAAGTGATCAAATTAAAAAGAATGACAAATATATATATATGCATATCAATTATAATTAAGGTATACCCTGCAGATTCAGAAAGTAACTTACCAATAGCAGAAACTAGAAAAACTAACCATCAAACCAAACTAAACAGAACAACTCAAAACAATTTCTCATTTCTGTTTTATCTTTTTGCCTCTATAACTACTAATTACCTTGGTTTATCTTCCTTGCATGTTTTAGCTCTTCTGAAAATCAGTATCTTCTCTGTGATGATAAGGACACAAATGCAGAACTTTTAACATTCTGTTTCTCTCACATGAGAGAAAGGACTGCTTTAAAAGGCAATTTTAAAATGCTGGCTCCAGCCTGAGCCAGCCCCTAATACACATTAACAAACAAGGATACAAATAGAAGTGGTGGAAAATTTGTATCAGATATTCCCAGAAACATGCCTAAAGCCAGTACTGTCTACCAATAATTAACATTTTTTCTTACCTAAACCTCTCTCTTTTTTTTCTTTTAAAGAGAACAAAACAAAACAGAACAGAGTCAAACACAACAAAGCATTTCAGAACAGACCACTGCAAGCAGTTCAGGTCTTCAAAACATAATAGGAGATTAACAATGGCTACCCTAGTGTCTCTTGTTTTCTTTGAAATCACTGTTCACATATTCACATACAATAAACTCAAAACAAAATAATTTAAAACCAGATAAAACAAAAGAGTGAAAGCATTATAGGCCTTCAAAACAGACAGGAAGAAATCAACAATGGCTACCTTAAGGTCCTTTGTTTTGTTCAAAAAAGCTGTTCATATCTTCTCACATATTGCAATCAAATAGTAGAAAACAGACTTAAACCAATCAAATCAAAGAATAAAAGCACTATTGGACTTCAGAACCTTTTCCCCATATTTATCAGGGATTTTGCATCTTATTTATTAAGTCTTTCAGTTTAACCTCTCTTTTTTCCCCAATTTGTTTTACATTCTCTTCTTTTCTCATTATTTTTTTCACACAACCCAGTGGAATGCTCACAATAAATTGCCTAATGAATGTAGTGACTTTTGCACACTATGATGCACATATTCAAGAGATTTACTGGACATTTCACCTTTTAAGTGTCCATCTAGACAAGTGCTTTCCAAACCAAGTAGGGTAAAAGATTAATTTTTTTAAATTTCCAATCTGCTGTAGCCCAATACATTTACAAACTGTGTGATAATGTGATAATTATTGATAATGTGGTAATTACTGTGATAATGTCAAATTTTAGTAAAAGATTCTAAGCACATACTCATATCCTAAACTTATCACAGCAAAAACATAGTAATAATTTATGAATTAGCGCCAGTCTGGAGATTATTGGTCTAATTAGACAAAGAATTACTAAAAATAAAACTCCAAAAATAATTTATAGAAAAAGATCCTATCCCTCCTCCCTTAACATGATCACCCACTAAGACTGTTCATAAACAGTTATTTAAGACCTTTTCAACTCCACCACTACGTAATTTTAAATGAGCGAGTTTACCACAATGCTGCATACAGAAATGAAAAATGAAGGGTACCAAATTACCAACTAGTCAATACCACAGTAATAACCATTTTGGTCAAAATTCATCAAAGGGCTGGATGTGCAGCTACATGGTAGAGTAAGTATATGTTTAAACATGGACAAATCTTTAACACCAAAGCAAAACCAAAAACACCACAAAAAGTCCACCAATGGACTGGGTAAAAAATATGATAAATAGGCTATTAATACATTCTCAAAGATTCCTCCATAAAATTTTTTTAATTAAAGGAAAAATTAACAGAATTTGTGAGGCACTTATTTTAAACAAAACGCTTCAAAGTCAGCATTATTGTACTCTTCTGATTTTGTTTAGGTACCTCAAACTCAAGATACCTCAAATGGAAGTTAACAATCCTGTATATACCAAATATACATCAAATATCAAACACTATGTTATAATTTTGTAACCATTAAGATATGAATCTAAGGCAGAAATGCCACAGAGGAAGGACCATGAAAGAGAAAGCAGCACAATTCATGGCAGCCAGGAAGTAATGGTTGACTGATTGTGTCAACTTGAGAAGTCTAAAAGCTTAACTAAACTCAGCAATTCTACACCCTAGGATACCCATCCTACAGCGGCCTAGATGGTATAAGGGGAAATGAGGAAGAACGAATTTGCT
>RJWT010007143.1:0-28045 GCA_004365215.1 Cuniculus paca | reverse complement strand
AGACCTGAAGAAAATTAAAAAAGGCAAAATCACTAAGGTAACAGATGCTAGTCCAAGGTGCTAGAATCATAGCATAGGATATTTGTAGGAAAATGAACAAATAAGACTTGGCCAGTTGGTTTGGATCCTATGGAGGCTCTGAGTGCTGACCAAAGAACTTAGAAGCTTTTCTTTACCAGACAGTGCGATTGCTTCCAGCATGGTTAAGAAGGGCAGCAGTGGGTAATTTCAGAACCGGGCCTTAAGAAAACTTCATTTGCTTGCTTGGAATAATTTAGGTTGAACTGGAGAGAATCGAGAAGCATGAAGACAAGTGGCGAGAATATTTAAATAGCTCAGATGAGAAACAAATAAGCATCGAGATTGTTTTCCTGCCATGTTGCAATCATGTATCTACTCTTTTATTGTGTATTATTTTAATTTCTAATACAGAGCCAAAACTCTAGTTTGCTTTTGAAAAAATACACTTTAGGTGAACAAACGAGTGAGTTCAGGAAAGGTAAGAAGAATGATCCAAATGGGCGCCAGTCGGGTCTTTTGAATCACTGTATACAGGAACTAGACAGAGAGTTTCAGAGAGTGGTTGTTATTGATTGGGAGAGTGGTGATAAAATGATAGAAACAACTGTGAATAAAAGCTGAAGGGGAACAGCTGGTCTGAGGGACATCATGAGGCCTTGGGTGCAAAACGAAGGGTATCCTCTCTTAAGCAAGAGTGGGTCCAACTCTTGACCACATTCCGAGAAATGGAACTTCACAGGAGTGGGGACTTGGCTGGCCTGTCCAGCATGGCTCCAGTGGACAGTCGCACCATTTTGATGTTTAGATATCTGTTCTTTGGAAGCATCCCTGAGATACCATGATCTGTAGTGCTTATGTGGGCTGAGCTCTAGAAGGTATTTGTATGGAAAAGAGGTGAATGCCCAACCTTTAGAACAGCCTCCCTAAAGCAGCCTGGTGGAGGCCAATGGTCTCCAGAAGCCATGATTACATTTCTGCATGTAGGTGGGACATGTTCTGGAGCTGGCCAGATGCTCTTGGAGATTCACTTGGCCATAGTAAGAGTTACAGGTCATGTCAAGCCACAGTGCCCTTTCCCACCCCTTTTGGCCCTAGGAGTCAATCCTGTAGATATCCAGCAGGTCTCATCGATGGGCAGACATCAGTTTGGAATGAATTTGGTCAAAACGTGCATATATCCTCCAAAAAATGAGGCACAGCTTTCATCCAGAAAGAAAAATTATGCATAGAACTGATTACTTAAATACACAATTCATGATTATGAATGAAATTACCTGCATTACACTGCAAACACCTTACTCTGCATGGATTAAAGGAAGCAAAACTTGATTGCAGATGCTGGAAATTTTAGGTCTTGAGGCTTTTTTCAGTTGCTCTCAAAATATATCACTTACTTCTTATGAAATTCTCCTTATAGACGCAATTTGCAAGTTGAAATTGAAAAGTATTGCATATATTGGATTTCACAATGGAGTGGAGTTTTTAATTGCTGGACCTCAGGGTCGTTAAGTGGCTGTTTTTATTTGTACTTTGTTTTGAGGACTCCCGCAAACCCCAAACTTCTCCAAGTTCCTCACGTAAGCTTATGTAGGTGCCTGAAATCCTACCTTTATTACTATTTCTCTGGTTTAGGCTTTGTTGCTTATTAAAATGCATGTGCTGCCGAGGAAAATAATCCACGAACTGTAATCCATCAAAGCAGCACCGTGTGAGCCAGCTTGTTAGCTGTGTTCCAACGTGACAGCTTAGGAAGAGCAGGTGTATTTTCCTACACTATTTTGGCAATGCCATTTGTCACACGTGTGTTTCCACTAGCCGGATTAAACCTTCTGAGTAGGCATGGGCTCGATTTAGATTTTTAGATCAATTTATGTGAACTCATGTCCCGATTTGGGGGGAAACGCATTTACTTTCCGTAGATCCAGTAGAGCTTTGTAGGAACCAGGTTTTATAACTGTCTACTGCTTAAATCCGAAGAGCCAGTGCTGAAATTGCAATCCCAGATCAAAAAGGAAGACAGCAAAACCAACGCATCTTCAAACGTTGAAAGAAACAACTCATTTCTCTTGAAGTGTTTCATTATGTTTATTGGTCATAGCACTACTTTTAATTAAACTTCCATTTTACTAAATTAACACATTTAATGCAGACACAAAGTATTATAAAGCTTAAAAAATAAAGTAAATCTAAACATTTTTAATAAGGAGAGGCAACAGTGTCTTACTTTCAAGTGGCCTCAATCTCCCTTCCCAGTCTTAATGGGAAACCCTGAGGTATAACATTAGTTGTATGATTTTCTTCAGACTTCCTGAACAAAGTTGAGAAATTACCCTTACTTTATTTTGTCAAGATTTGTTATCGTAAATGTATGTTCCAATTCCTCTAGTAATTTTCTCTATCTATTATGCATATAGTTATGTATTTTCTATTTTAAACTATTTTCTTTGGTTAATTAAGTGAGATCCAATTAGTAAAATTAGTGACTTCACCATGAATGGATTGAATTTTGAGAGTTCAAATCACCTTCCATTACCAGGACAAAGCCCACTTACACATAGTATATGAACCTGCTGGTTTTGATGAGCTGATATCTTTTTCTCAGCTTTCTCGGGACCTAGTGCTACATCAGGCCATACCTTCTCATAGGTCAGCACCATTTTCCCTACGATCAGAAACATCTGAATATTCTCCAGTTCAGTTCCTCCAAGATCCCTTCTCACTCTGACAACTAGAACCTGACCTTCGCTAGGCTTTCTGTTCTCTAGGCATCAATCCGAGAATGTCTCTTCTCTCTTAATTTGATCTTCAGTTCCCTCATCTTCGTTCTTCTTTTCTTAGCTGTTGGCACTGATTTGTTTATTTATAAAGTGTTCTGCAGTACTTGAAAAGGTAATTTTTGGAGACGTTTTTCATGTCTTAAAATAACTTTATTTTACCTTCAACACTGACTGTGAGTTTATTTGGTAAAACAGATTAATGTACTCACATAATTTCTGTTTATAATATTGTTGTTCATTTTGCTCTGAAAACATCAAAAATAAGTTGGATTCATGACTCTTTACATATGACATCTTTGTTTCCTTTTTCAGAGCCCTTCTAGTGTCTTCTCTTCATCCTTGGCATTCTAAACTTCCATGGAGATGTCCCTTATCTGGCTTTTTAAATGGCAATTCTGTCTTCATTGGCTTGCATCTTGCCTATTAAGTTGTCCATGGTTATTTGTCTTTAAAGTCTAGAATTTTATCTTTTGTAATTATATTTTGGATGTCAAATCCTTTATTGTCAATTTACTTTTTGGGAGGCTGTTTTGAAAGAACATAATGGACATGTATTTACAATTCTAAAACCAGAAATCTACTAATTTTCTGTTTATCACTTAGCATCCATTATATGCCAGGCACTGTATTAGACATGGGGAGCCCAAATTTGCATGAAACCAATCACTGCCCTTTAATTGCTTTTTACCAGGTGAGAGATAAACAATGACTCTGATTACAGCCCTGTAATGTGGTAAGTGGTGGCAAGATGTGAATAGGAAGATGGCAGCCAGAGAAGAGGACTCCTCAAGAAAGTCCAAGGAAGTTTTCCCAGAATAAGTGGTACCTGAGCTAAATGTGAAGAGGCACAAGAATTCGTCAAAGGAAAGTGTAGGTAAAGATATTCCACACAAACAGAGAAGCACTTGTTCTTTCTTCTGCTCATTAATTCCTCTCCTACCTTATTCCATAAGTGTTTACTTAATAGTATTCGTATTCCAGACTCAACTGTAGATATAGGGATCAATAATATCTAGCATGGTGGAAGGCATAGAATCACAAAATAGCTTACCTTTTATTTTGCAGCACTGGGGACTAAACACAGGGTCTCCTTTGTGCCGTTGGGCTCTACCCTGAGTGATTCCACCAGATAACATACATTCTGGTGTCCTGCCTGTGTGTGTGTTACTAAATATTTCAGAATATTATTAGGCTATGAGAAAGGACAGGGGCTATGGCAGGAGAGAATTCTAGGAAGCAGGCACAGGCTCAAAGTGCTTTGCATGGCATTGTAAGCAACTGGACTATCATTTGTAGAAGTTTGGGTACCAATGGAGTTTTTTGCTGTTTTCATTTCATTTTATAATATGCTCATTTTGTTATAGCATAGATCCCAAGTGGTCACCAAAGCGTTTTGTGTTTGGAACGTGACAGGGTCATGGGCACTGTAGCTGACTTGTTGTGAGGAGGCAGTGTCTGGTTGGAGGGGGCAGCTCCCTGTGGGTGTGACTTGAAAAGGTTTAGCTCCCTTCCCAGGCTTTCCCTTGGCTCTCTCCCTCCTGTCTGCCAGGCCATTGGCAGCTTCCTCCACCATGCCCTCTGTCATGCTGTTTCTTCTCTGGAGCAGGCTGACCCTGGACTTAAACGTGAGCTAAAATCGACTTCTCCTCCTTAAACTGCAAATGTTGAGTATTTTGTTCCACCAAGGAAGAAAACAGCTTAAACACATTTTACATGTATAATTTATGGCCAATTGTTTAACTTATCAACTAGACATCATTTTTAGGTCAGAAGTTACAGATTTTTCTTTTTGTTCCTAACTAAGATAATACCAACTCTTTCCTTTAGAACAATTATCAGTGTCTATGTGCAGCTATCTCTTCAAGTGCTTTCTTCCACTTTTAACCCCTTTGTTAGTTTATTCAGCAAGCAAAGAATCAAAACAAGTTTCACCTTTCCCTTCACTAAATAAATGGACAACTGGTGTGAATTATTCTGGAATTTTGTTGGTGCAGAAATAAATATGTTTTCTATTTCTGCCTTCCTTTGCAAACTCATCTATTCATCATTTGTTTTGAGCTTGGTCACTCAAAAAAGTTAGGACCCACTTTACAATTTCTCATTTAGATTTCACACAGATACTTTCAAGTTAATTCAATACCTTTAATTCTTCTTTTTTAAATTATTCTTCTTAATGATTGCAAAATATTCAATAGTATGGATCTATCATAGTTTATTCTGCCATTCTCCTATTGATGCCTGTTATTCTTGTGTCCTGTTTTATGTCACAATGAAAAATGCTAAAATAAGCATCCCCATACATATATATTGGTTCATTCCTTTAATTTTATGAGCTAGGTTCCTGAAGCAGAATTGCTGAGCTGAAAGGTATGTGAATCAAATTTAATAGATTTTGTTGCTAAATTTCTTCTTCAAAGACTATTGTATGCTCACCAGTAAATTAAGAGGTTTCTTTGCCCATAAGCCCACCAGCAATATGTGTTATTGCTCTCTTTATTTTATGCCAGTTAAACTACATGAAAGATTTCACTGATACTATACTGTTCATTTATCTGGCAATTGGTTGTCTGGAGATAAATTCATTGGTTATTTGAGTTTGTGTTTTTATAATTTTTGCATGTAGTTTCTTAGGCTTTTTATGTGAATTTGCAAGTTGGTCTTTGTGTCAAATATTAATATTTCATTTGCTGACTATAAGGGTATATAATTTAACCAATGCTTTTATAAAGCTAATGAATTTGTGTAACAGCTTTTATAACTTTTAATAGAAATATATTATTTTATCTTCTAACTTCATGATGAAAGTCTCTTGCTCATGTTATTTTTTGTATATTCTCTACATTTTTTATAAGTTGTCTTTTCCTTTTCTTTATAGCTCCAGTCCATCATAAACATTTTTTTTACTTATAACCTAAGATAGAATTCCAACTCTCTTTTCTTTTCTGATACATTGCCACTTGTATGAGAATTTCTGAAATAAAACACTACTGTTTGTTTTTATGGTACCAGGGATTGAACTCACAACCTCATGCTTGGCAGGCAGGCACTGAGGCCACTGAGCCAAATCCCTGGCAAAATACTACTGTTTTAAGAGATTAAATTTTCATATGGTTTGTGTTTAGATATTTAGAAGAATTCATTGTTTTCTATCATCATTTTCCAATTTTTATATTACAGAACATTTATCATGCATTTTAATATTTGTGAAATTAAAATTCCCTTCAATATTATTGATTGTGTTGCTGTTGGCTATTTTCAGTGCTTTTTTTTTCTGACTTAAGGCACTTTACGAGAAGTTCCCCAAAAAATTTTAAACTGTAACACCAGTAATTATTGTAACTGGATTTAAAGTACATTCATTTATTAATTTGGGGGAATTTGTCATTTTTATTAGTTCTTTCTACCTGAGAACCTTTCAATTTTTTCAGTATTTGTCAAGTCCCTTGAGCAGATCACTCCCTTTGCTGTATCATTTCGGTTCAACTTACTCCTACATAGTATATTGTGGTGGATTGATAATTGGTGGGCAACTTGAAATAACAGCTGAACTGAATCAGCATGATGCTGAGCATGGATGGCCCACCTGAGGGTTGTTGCCAAGATAAAAAGGAAAACTGGAGAGGAAGAGTTGAGAGTTGTTTGGTGCTCTTGGTTCTCCTGTTGCCCTGGTTCCTCCTAGAGGAGCTTCTTGAACTTCTTTCCTGAGATGAACTTGGCTGTTCTTATTGTCAGAGGAGCTCGGGACCTTGTTGTTGCTGAGAATGGGCTGTGGTTCACTTTGGGAGAGCTCTGGTCCTTACCTTGAGCATCACTTCCTGGCTCCAGAGGGGAAGATGGTGCGTTGTTCAGTCTCCTGGAGAAGCTTGTCACGCTGGCTTCCTGATATGAACTCTGCTGTTTTCATCATCAGGACCTCATTGTTACTGGGGATGGCTGTGTACTTTTTGGGGGAAGCTCTGGTTTTTATTTTGAGAGTTGCTTTCTGGCACCAGTGCAGAACCCTCAGCCTGCTGGTACAGATCCTCCATCCTGCCAGCATAGACTTTCTAGCTTCTGCTGCTGACCTTGGGGCCATCCCAGTGTAGATCCATGAAATAGACTTACATGAGTCATTGTCATGGGCTCTAGACCTCTAGTTGGACTCCTGGGAGGCACTGTCATGGGCTCTAGGTCTTCAGCTGGACTCATGCAGGGTATTGTTATGGGATCTAGACCCTTGGCCGGATTCTCCGTCTTTAGTGTTGTGACAGATTTCCTGCACTTTCTTTGTATTTGACTCCTCGGGTGGCCACTATAAGTAATACCATAAATTATATGTCCTGTATTGTCTTGTTCTCCTTGCAAACCCCTGACTACAACATATATGTTGTCTATTATGATTGTTAGGGGAATATTTTCACCATTTTCATTTCTCACTGTTTATTGCTAATGTAGAGAAAATCACAGTGATATATTTATTAGAACTGAGAAACACCAAAAATGAGTTTTAAGAAGAAACCTGGTGATAATGTGAAGAAAAGACTTTAGGGGACCAAGAAAAGGGACAGAGAGGTCAGTTAGAAAGGCACTACTGGAATTGAAGCAGGAGGGACTATGTGCCTGAGGTATTGTTGTCAACATGGCAAACATGAAGAATGGAAATTTCGAGCTAAAATTGGTAGAATTTAGGTGTGGTCTTACTATAGAACTTAGGTGTGGACATACAGGATGAACTAACACTCAGAGTTTTAGCAATTTCCTGAAATACAATAATAAATGAGTTAAAAACAAAAACTTTATTCCTTGCTTAAGTTATGACCTACATCATACAGCAGTTCTTCAAAGTTATGGTAGTCTTACAACCCCTTATTGGCTAATGAGCATAATTTAATTACAGAGTACCACAATTTAGTGCATTCAGTCTAAAACACATAAAATAACTTTTAAAATAATTACAGCACAATGTGTTATTTTATTAAGTATAGTCATTTCATATTTATGCTAGTATTTTAAAAGTTTTACCATCAAGTATGTGTGATTTGATGATGGGTATTGTGACTAAGTTTCAAGTTATACACTCAGTTTCTCTTGAGTAAAAAAAAAATATGATTTTTTTGATTATACATTTTGAAGAAGTAGGAATCACTATTTACAGCTTTGTCTTCTGGGGATATTCATCTTAAAAATATTCCCCAGAAATCTTAAGCAGTATATTTAACTAAAAGCTATTTTCAGCACTACATCACAGATAAAACTAATGAGTAGATCACATTGTGAGATACAACTTCAAAAGTTTTAATTTGGACAAGAGCAATTGGGTTTCTAATCTACTCTAGTTTCTTTGAGTGCTAGAAATTATTTCTTCTTTTAGATGAGAAATAATAAATTCAGTAATCTATAATCAATTTCCGTCTACTATAAATGAAAACAAATATTAAGAAGAAAGTTAAACCCTTTGTAAGGAAGCCATGTAACCACTACTTGGTTTTCCAAAGAAATCCTGGTACTTTGTTCTCAATTTAGAAATTAATTCTATTTTTCCTTGCATTTTTAGGCTCAGACTATTCAAGATGTTGAGCATATCTTTTGAATATTCCATTTAGGCAAGCCACTTGAAATCATACAAATGCCTTTACTAGTATTGTAAGTTTGATGAAGAAGTAGTTTCAATTTGTTTAAGTCGAGTACTCAAATCTCTCCCCCTCTGCAAGCAAGGGGAGTTATGTGGAATAGCAGTCTTTGTGTGTTTTGGTGTGCCAGTTTGCCTGGCTGAGATGTGCTGTTGGACTCATGGCTTGTCTCTTCCCATAGTACGATGAAAAGATGGCCCCACCCTGGTTGTGATTTCATCTTATTCAGTATGTGGACCATTTCAGACAAACCTGTTTCCCACCACTGTGGGCCCGACACACACGTGGAGATGTAAATTTAAATTACATCAAAATAAATAAAATGAGAACTTAATGCTATTTTATTAAGTATAGTCATTTCATATATATACTAGTATTTTAAAAGTTTTACCATCAAGTAATATATTAAAATTATTTCTCAGTTTCATTGGCACATTTCAAGCCCGCAGTACCCATATGTGTCTAGGAGTGTCGCACTGGGCAGGACAAACAGAAAGCATTTTCACCACTGCAGGATACTGTTTTGATATGTTCTGTTGCAGACGGCAAATCAGGAGTGTCACTGACCACCGGCTATTCTCTGTGGATGAATAATTTTGGAGTTGACTTTCATACACCACCGCTTTGCCTGTGTCTTGGTTTTCCATGGTTTTCTTCAAACATGGCTTATGTCCTTTTGTTATATACCGAAAGTGCTTTCGCAGTCTACTTCATGCTTCAAAAGGTAGTCATTACTACTCCCAAACAAATAAATATCTCTGTTCTGGAGCCCCATGAGTTCATTGAAAAACAGAACAGAGATCGCTGGGCACATCTTTCTCCTAGCTGGTCTGTAAATGTGCTGAAAGCTAATATCCCAAACAATGGAAATTCAATCCAGTTATAGTAAGAAATCTCTCCTTGCATGTAAACACACACACACACACACACACACACACACACACACCTACCTCTCATGCTCAAGTTTAATCTCTCTTTTTTCTTATGTATCACGAATATCCAGTAGTATTTTCCATGTTTTCCTTTTTGCAGGCATCATTTTTGTCATTTTGATGTTGCATAACACTTTGAACTATGTAATCTAAGCATCATTTGTGTCTGTTTTCATTCTACACAGTGTAGTTTTAGATAAAATGACCTGAGTTTGTGGTCTTGTCTTTCCATAATGATAAAAAAATTACCAACTTAAAGCAGTTCTAAATGGCCTTTTTCAAATTCTACATTTGGAAAATTGAGACGTTAAGGAAAAGAGTCAATGAATTTATGTTGGTATTTATTAAATTTTATTAAAGAGTAATTTACTTTGAAGTAAGAGAAAACTGTCCAGTGACCAAATGTAATCCATTTTTTAAAAAAAAATTATGTATTTTAAAATTCTGCTTCTGGGGCTAATTTTTGAGCAATCATTATACTTAAAGATTCAGTTTCCTACAACACACATATTCACATTTTACATTGGCAATGGGTCACAGTGTAGTGTTTTTTGAATGTTTCTGTCTCTTATTACTGTTTTATGCTTTAATAATTTTTGGAGCTGTTGATCCATTTTTGGCACCAAGAAATGCAAAAAATTAATATAGTTAAAATGCAAATTTGATATACACAGACTATAAATAGAATACACACCATATGCATAATTTGAATATATATGATGAGATAATGTACAGACACATGGGATGAAATTATGTTAGCAATGATACATTGTACCCTCTTTAAAAATGTGCACAGCATTGTAAAAAGTAAAAATATTAAGTAAATAAGACTTGTGCAAAATGGCACATTTCAAAATTTTGAAAAATACATTAAAATTATTTTCCTCAGAATTAACCCAGTACATGGAGTGCATCTGTTAG
Source organism: Cuniculus paca (assembly GCA_004365215.1). Taxonomy (NCBI): domain Eukaryota; kingdom Metazoa; phylum Chordata; class Mammalia; order Rodentia; family Cuniculidae; genus Cuniculus; species Cuniculus paca. The sequence continues at coordinate 17,785 of RJWT010007143.1, read as the reverse complement.
ACCATAGGACATTGAGTATATTATTGGTGTGGTCAAGTACACTATGAATGTGCTTTTCTGGATCAACTTTTAAATTTTATTAATTAATTAATTAATTTTTGGTACTGTGAATTGAATTCAGGACTTTGTACTGAGTGACATTGCCAGCCCACCTCCCTTTCTTTTAAATTTTGAGACAGGGTCTTACTAAGTCACAGAGTTGACCTGGCTGAACACGAACTCTAATCCTCTTGTTCCAGCCTCCCAGAGGACTGGAATGGCAGATATGTATCATGGACCTTTGGCTTAATGTTTTAGTTTTTGCTCTGAGGAAGTCACATCTAAGTTCCTGAGGAAATCACATTGTCTTAGTTCCTTTTCTTGTTGTTCAGACAAAGAAAAGTGAGGAAAGTTCAGCTCAAAGGCAGGGTGGCATGGCAGAGGAGAAACAGCCCATGGCAGGGCAGGCAGGAGGCAGTGAGCAGCAGCAGCATTGAGGCTTCCTTTCTCTTTTATTCCATCTAGGCTACAAGCCTATGGTATGGTGCCAGCCACACCCAGGATGGGTCTTCTCATTATCCACACCTGCAACTAGACTATACCAATCAGTGGACTAATTTTATTATCACGTATTATTTAATCCATATTCACACACTCTAAATCCAGCTACCTCTGAAAAGCTCCACATGTGAACTCCTGAGGCCTTGGAAAGACATTTAGAAACTAGCTATAATAGGCATTCAGTTTAAGCAATCAATGATGCAGACACTAGCCATGTACAGTGGTGGTAATGGGGATCTAGGATGAAATCCACAACCGCCTTATTTAGAATTGAGTTGTTTTATAATTTGAATCTGAAGTCCATGTTTTGAAGGCTTATTCCAGGTGTGTGGTGCTACTGAGAGATGCGAATCCTTTAAGAGATTGAGCCCAGTGAGAAGAAGCTAAGTCACTGGGGGGATAGGAACTTTGCCTCCTTCCTCTGTGTCTCCCTCTTTGCTTCCTGGTCACCGTGTAGTGCTTCCTGGTCACCATACCCTCCTGCCATGATGAGCTATGCTGCATGCCTAGGGAAGCAGGATCAAGAGACCATGGATGGAAACTTCTGAAATTGTGAGTGAAAATAAAGCTTTCTCCATTATAAGTTTCTCGTGTCAGGTATTTTATCACAGAGATGGTACAGTGACTAACACAAGGTACAAGTGTCTCAGAAGTAAGATAAAGTTTGCTAAAAGATTTACAAAGGCCACTATGGGACCGAGCAGTTTCCTGCTTTAAGGACACATAAGAAGCTATATTCAGGAGGGTTTATTGGGACAAGAATACTAATTCCTAGAGAGGACTCACCATCCCTAATGCTGAGTGAACATTTCAGGACCTCATAGTGTTCCAGGCAAGATGACTGGACATGAACTCCAAAATTTGCTCAGCCAATCTGCCTGAGGCAGGAAATTAAGGCATGACCAACTGGGTGGACAAGTGGGTGTGACCTGTCAATCACAGAGATCCAGGACAGACAGGCCTGCACATGGAGCCAATCAGGAAGTGCTCTCTTCAGTTCTTCTGGGGTGAGAATAAGCAGGTTTTCCACAGAAGCGCCACATGTGATATTGTTTTGGAGAATTAGGGGATATGAAAGACTGCTCCCATTTAACCTCATGGCCTCTGCTCTCTGCAGCAGCCTGCTCTCACTCTTCAGAGTATACTTTTATTCCTACCTTCAGTACATGTTAATCCTCATTGTTTTTTGTGTTTGTCTTGTCCAATTATTTGTTCAGGGGAAAAAACACCTGGAAAGAATCTCTGGAAGGAGCCCACAGCACCCATACACCCTTGCAACACACCTATACCCTGACCCACAACCAACAGAGGCAAATGAACACAGATCAGTGATTTGTTACTTGATCATCTTACCTAATTAAAGAAAATACAATTACAATGCACTCAGGGAAGCAATGATTACTGTAATGCTCTGCTATGTTGGCACTGCCACAGAGGAAAATGCTGTACACAATGGGACTTGGCATGTGACTATTTCAGGTACAAGTCTCTCTAAGAATACAGATGTCATCTAGAAACATCGCTCTAAAGTTCTTTTGACACCTGACACCCCCTCACCTCCTAAAACAGAAAGTACTGCATGTAGTTTCTACCCTCCTAACATAATGACATCAGGGGAAGGACGACAGTGATTTTGCTGTGTTGTGTAAATAGGTGCCTTTAGAGACTGCAGGAACAAGGCATCTCTCCTCTTCCACACTTAAGGGCCTCAACCTCTTCTGTTTCTGCTTTCAAGTTTCTCTCCCTCTTCCCCTGTAGACAAGCAGTCTTCGTTTGAGACTTAGCTGCGTGCCTGCTTCAACTACAGACTTCTAGCCCTGAATTTTTCCCCCACCATTCAGTCCCCAATATCACTTCTTCTAAATTAGTGACTCTAATTTTTTTGAAGCTGGAAAATAGATAATCGTGCATATGATGTGTGAGTCCTTCAGTTTCCAAGTGGTGGTCAGTCAGTGGCTTTTCTGGGAACTAAAACAGCAAGCAGGTGGAGAGATGTGACAGGTGTGTCCTGTGTCTCTCTCCTCTTCTTTGACATTCTAAGCTCTGTTACGCAGGATTGAGGACACACAACACTTGATTTCTGATTAGGTGGCATCCTTTTATAACAACTTGAGTATGAAATGAAAAATCAGTGCCAAGAGAAAAAGTACATACGCATGTGTTAAAATGTGACTTCTGCAGTTATCGATTTTCTTTACATTGTTTCAGTGCATATTTCCTCTTGTTGGAGTCAGATGCATTTTACTTAGGAATGCTCTGTGATGAAATTGTTGCAGTATTAGAGCCTTGTTTTCTCCTGAGCTTTTTTCCCCCCCACAGATGTATAGTATTTTTGTTGAGGAGTCATTTGCAACTTGTTGTATGGAGTGACAGGTTTTCCTAATGCATACAAAGAAAAGTAGTGCAGAGCAATGACTGCTGTGATACACTGTGTCTTGTAATATTTAGTTTATACAAAGCTTTATTTAATTTTATACCAAGCAGGCTCTGAACCTTCTATGCAATGAGACAAAACCCAGACCAAAATGCATTAGATACTCATTTTTTTCTCTTTCTTTTCTATACACTTTCAGTTGAGTAATCACTTTTAAACCACAGGGTGCATAGCTTGCCGATTACACTAACTATGTAAGGAACTTGGATCAGGATTGGATCCAGAGGTGGGACTAGGAATTTCAGCCTCTTTAACCTTTCTCTAGAAGTCTTCACCGTTAACAAAGGAAATTCATCTAGAAGTAAACTGTGTGTGTGTGTATGTATGTGTGTGTGTTTGTGTGTGTCCTGGGGACAAGGAGAGGATGTACACACATATGCACACACTTCAGTAGAAGGAACAAGGGACTGGTTTTAAACAGTAAACCGCTCCTGTCCTGGCTCCTGCTGGGCAGAAAGATGCTCATTTCCTGGGTGGATAACTGTTCTCTGCGATACCATTCCTTTCACAAAATTTGCAGGAGGAGGCAAAGATGATATCAAACACAGACCTCAGTCAGAGCAGACACATCTAGATGGGAAGCTTGCTGATAATCTATGAAAGGAAATTAATGTAGGTTTTTTTTTATGGTATAGACTCAAATTGCCAACTGCACCATTTAACTCAGAAATACTTAAATTACTGAATTACAATTCTTTCATAAGAAAATGTCTTGTATAAAATTTCCTACGATACAGTGGTAAAAAGTACCTTTTGGGAAGCCAGGTGATTCCTTCTTGTGAAGAGGCTTGAACTCAAGACGTATCACTGACTCACAGATGTTCTGGCACTATCTCAGGTCAGCACCTCGCAGGGCTCCTTGAGAGTCCTGACTTGGAGCTGCAGGGTTCAAATCCTGCAGGGCTTGCTTACAAGGGCTTCTCCAATTTTCTTGGAGGAGGGAGAGGTTTGGGGCTTAGCTGTAGGATAATGTTCAGTTTAGAAGTAAACTGGGTCCTAGTCCAGAACAAGATTCAACCCAGGAGGCCTAAGCGAGCCTCTGAACTCAACTGAACCCAGACTATCTTAAGTCTTCAACCCTTCTTTCATGACTCAAAATAAAATCACTTTTCTGTGTTTATTCCTAAACTGAGGGTGTTCCTAGGAATACTGTACTCACGTAATAGTTTTGGATTTGCAAATATGAATTCCTCAAAAATTTTATTTTTGCCCAAGTTGTACCCCTGTGATCCACTTAAGCTGCTAGCAGATAAATCATTCTACCTGGGTGAGATAATAAACTCTCAATTGCAATTAACTTTGAAAAGACTAATAATTTTCCTCCACATAACTATGTTGTTCATTAAAAGCTAAATAGTCACAATATTTGTAAATATAAATGAGAATTTGAAAATGATTTGTGGAAATAGAAGTATATAAGGTTTTTAAAAATTGAATTTATATCATACTCATCTATCCAAGGTATGTGATACTAATTTTCCCTTCTCCTTCATTATTTTTAAATCCTCTACTATTTTCAGTTCGAAAAAAGCCAAAATTCAAGTTGTACTTGCTTTTCTATCTCCTTCTTTAATAGGAAATCCTTAGGCAGATTCTCAGATTTTCAGGGAAAACTTTGGTTTGACTTCCTAGCATCTCATATCAACTCTTGAATGATCATCTTTCTAAAATCTTTCCATTCCATGATCAGAGTTAATTAGATTAAATTAAAGTTTAAAGTATCACAGATATATGATTACTGTTTTTCAGTTCTTGTGACTGCTTTTTTTTTTTTTCCTGATCAAACACTACTTTTCCTACCTCACGGCTTCTTGTTCTTTAACTTGGTGTACAATATTTGTAATTTTTCTCTTTTGCTTTTCTCTTTTGATGAGTTTTTCTTTTTTTTTTCTTTTTTTTTTTGAGACAGGGTCTCACTATGCCGTTCAGGCTGGCCTTGAGCCCACTTCGTAGCCCAGGCTGGTCTCGAACTCACAATGATCCGCCTGTCTCAGCCTCCCTAGTGCTGGGATTACAGGCGTGAGCCACCATGCCCGGTGCTGATGAGTTTTTCTTTTGCTTTGAAAAATTCAAAAGTGAAGACTGAAGACTTAGGTCATTTACTAAGTTATACATTTTTCTGCCTTAATAAAAAAATCTAATTGATGCAACCAAATATATTAATACAAATACTGAATTAAAAAGATACAGAACACAGCTTTAACTGCAACTTCTTCTACTTCTGCTACTGAGTCCTCAAAAGCTGTCTCTGTCCTGAGCCAAGCTGATGTGAGGATGAGGGTGATGATGACGCAGGACGTGATAACACATGTAGAGTAAGTGTCATAGCCACTTTTCTCTCATTGCTGAAACAAAATACCTGACACCCAAAGTTAAAGGGGGAAAGGTATTTAGCTCACAGTTTGTTGAGGTTTCTGTCCATATTGGCTGGCTCCAAGGCAGGGTGGCGTGGCAGAGGGGCAACTGTTAGTGGTGAGAGAAAGACAACAAAGGCAACAAGGGAGAAAGATTCTTTCTGTCCCCATATTGTACGCAGGTTACCTGCCCTAGAGTGAGTATAGCACTCACACCCTTAATCCAAGCTAGAACAATGCAAATCAATCAATGGACTGATTTACTAATCACTCACTTCAAGCCCCGCATCACGTGCTTTACATTCAACCACCTCGGAAAAAGCCCTATGATTGCATGAAGCTTTGGGGGAACATCTAGACATAAACTGTAACACTAAGGCAATGTCCCAAGTGATTTCCATGTATTAACTCATACATTGTTCACAGTGACCCTTTAAATGTAGATAATTACTATCCTCATTTTACAAACAAAGTAGTAGAAGCCCATAGGGACTTCAAAAGCTATGCAAGCTCTTACGGATATCAAGTCCCTTCAGACCCTTGTATTAGCTGATCTTCATTAAACTCACTGTTTAGTTTCTTGAAGCTCCCCTGAAGAATCTATTTATGCAATTGAGTAGGGGACAATGTACACTTCTCTGTTAGGAAGACGGAAGGTGGTTTCTATTGTTCACCAAAAATAAACCATCTAGAGTGCACATTAGACAGTTATGTGTGCTGAAATCGCTCCTTCGCATTCCCATCTCTTCCGTGTTGCCCCAGGCCCATGTAGCTCTCAGCTTTATCCATAGGCTGGACCCTCGGAGTCCCCATGTGAGCCTGGTTTTCCTTCATCAATGACACAAAATATTCATTCAGGTGTCCTTTGTTGCTCCTGGATCATCCTGCAGAAGCATCCAGGTGCTCAGCTCCAACCTGCTTTTCGTACACTCGGAAAGCAATAATGGCACACAATGATGAAACGTTGAGCTTCTATGTGGTTGCATTGCCTTTCTAATTACCATTTTAATGGTTCATTAAATTATCTCCTGCTGATGTTGCATAATTAATAAACCATTCTTTTATTGTCAAATATTTTGGGCCTTTTTAGTGGGATTCTGTTGGTTTGTCTTGTTTATATATCACCAGAACAAACATTTTTATTCAGTTGAACTTTGCTTTTGTTGAATTATTTCTTTAAGATAAAATCCCAGAAGAGAGATTACTGGGTCAAAGGATATGAATATCTTTACACTGCATTATTTTCCAAAGAGTTTCTATTGGTTAAAACGGCTTTTTGTTGGTATATGTGTATGAAAACCACACTAAAATTTGTTAGTATTGTATCTGTATTCTTATTATGTGAAAAGAGGAATATATTTCCCTGTATACTTATTTTCTAAGTGTGATTTCTCTAAGTATGAAAGTTCTGTCTAAATGCTTTGATCATTGCCTAGGTGGTGACACTGTCCCTTTGTCATTCATTTTCTTTTTAGATTTAAATACCATTTGCACATAAAGACCAGTAACTTTTTATCTGCTATATGTTATGCTAATATTTTAAACTCCAGTCTTACCATTTTTTATTTTATGGTTATGTTTCAAGTATATATCATGTGTACTTTGAATTGGTCAGTCTTTTGCAATTATTCTCTTATGTAATTGTGCTCTGCTTTAAAACTGAGAGATCGATCTCTTCCAAAGATCGAATCTTGAGTTTATTTTCTCCTTTGAAACATAATTTTATGTTTAACTCTTCCAAATACACAATCTATATGTTAGAGCCTGGTATTGATAGCTGGTGTTAAGTCGAGTTTTTATTTTACAACTTCTCAATAACACTGTTTTGTCAAGGGCACAGTTGGATGGAGGGAAGAAAGGATCACTTTGATTTCTGGCAGGAATGGACCAGGAAAGACCTGGGTGATGACAGGAAGAGCACCCAGGAGGAGTCTAATACAGAAGAGACTGCACCTGGTCTATGGTCCCCACGTTAAAAGTGCCTACCCACCCTGAGACCTGCAGCTACTCCCTGTGCCGGGGAACTAGACTGATGGGGTAGGTTCCTTCGAGCTAATTTAGAGTAATAGCCTGAGGATCTATCTTTTATTTTCACATGACTATTTTCTGCCAAAATATGTGAAGAAGAAATTTTATTTAAACTGAGTAATTGAGCATAATTGTGGGTTTAAAGAATGCTAAGACAAGTTTTGTTGTTGTTGTTGTTTTAACCAAGGACATTAAAAATAAACCAAATCTAAAACTTTATTCAAATTAAGATAAAACATTTATCTTAAATGTTAAAAGAAACTCATGGTGAATTTTCTACTACTTCCGCTAATGATATATCTTTGAAACCAAGACTGACTGAATATCATTTCCGCAACCTCTGTGAGTCCAGACAGGAAATGAGGATCTTAGTCTCCCAGTCTGAGGGCAGTGATTCTCTTCCAGAGGCAAGATCCTGCTTTCGTGTTCTAGGTCCAGCGCCAGAAAGAAACAGTCACATTCACTAGAAGGGGAAGTAGATCCTTTTCCCTCCTTTCACAGCCCTTTGCTTCTAAAGGCTGCCCTGACTGGCTTTACTTACAGCTAGAATTTCTCTCTAAATAAAAAATGCAGGCAAATGAGTGAGGAAAGCCAAGCTTCTTTAAGAGTTCAGATATTTTACTGCTGTAATCCTTCAACTTTATACGCACGAATTCACAGACACAAACAGGAGCCAAAATACAAATCTTTTTCACTGATAGCTTGACTGGTCAATCAATTAGAGTTCTGTTATCAAAATGTTCTTTCAGTGAATTGATCAGATCTGCCACTAACTGGGGCCACAGTAACAGCACAGCTTCCCCGTATGTAGATTAACTCGCTGGCTGGCCCAGAGGAAGGCATGGATCAATGCATCTAAGGAACCCACTTGCCCATTGCTCCCCACACCTCCCCTGACTGTCGTAATTCAAGAGAAAAGCCAGCCTTCCTCTCCACCACAGTTAAGTCCTTCTTGTCTCTTGGTCCCACCCACTCTAGCCTTTTCTTTATTGACTAAGATGCTTTTCTAATAGCAATGCCTCTATGACATCTTCAGGTTGATCTTATTCTTGTATTTTCGATGATCACATTTAAAGGTGCTATGTGTGGGGATTCGGTGAATAAAAACATAGGGATTCACAGGATTGAAAATGTGCATATTAGTAACATGCAAATGAGTAGATGGAGTCAAAGTGCTCAAATATCACACAAGAGCAAGAAGAGCCTTAATGACTTGGCCAACATCATATTAATCCATTTAAGAGATTTTAGATGCTTCTTGGAGAGCAGCTACAAGTCCTTACATGTGGCAATGACAGGGCAGGTAGATGACTATATAGCCATGTGCACACTACTGGTACATGAAGGGGTAGAAAACAGCACAACTTCTAAAGGACAATTCCATCCAGCGGTCAGACTCACACCTCTCAACATAGAACAGCGTGTTTCATGATAAACAGTGCATTTCACCAAACAGACTCCTACCTGCTCTGCGGCTCTGTTTCAGGAAGCTCATTCTTTACAATTTCCAGGCTGGGGAATTATCCATCTAAATTTTCTTCACATAAATGCTGCTTGATGAAAAAAAGTACACTGCAGATTATGTCCCTTAATGGTACCACTAATCTTCTGTAATAATGGTGAGTGTTGATTACTGTTTACCTCATGCAAGGTAAAGATGGATTTGTTGCTGTGGATGTGTGATTTTGATGTAGAGGTGGGGGGCAAGAGTGGGACAGCTGAGTCAGCCGAGAAGTGGATTAGCAATGATTATTCCTGATTATTTCAATCCTCTACATGAGGTAAATGCATTAGAAAAACCATGTGATTTTCATATTTTAATATTTGATTTGTGAATTTCTGCAAGCGATAAGTGAAAGAAGATGCAGCAGATGTTATTTCATGTTCTATTTATGAAGCAGAGACAATTCCAGGGAGTACAGGGATTATTGGTGTAACAGCAAAGCGTTTCATTCCAGTTTCTCCTCAGGTTGCTGACTCCCAGGAAGTAGCAAGAGAAGCATCATCTTCAGACCTTTGCACGTGTCATTTTCTGATTCCCAACTTCACCGTGCCCACCTCATTCCCAGCTTCCTTCTGTTTCTACTAATGAGATGGGTAATTATGAAGTCATAGTTATTAAAGGGGATTAAAGGCCTGTGGACCAAGTGCCCTGGCTGCTATTCTGTTGATGTCTCAGCACACCTAGGCAGCAGGCCTGGGGAGGTCTTTGTCTCTGCAGAGGCCACTCTGCTTCTGATGCACTAACTGTCCCTCTATGTCACAGCAGCCACAGGGCCGCTCAGGCCAGCCACCTTCGAAAAGGCCTTTTGCCTCCTCTCCTGTGAAACATGAAGGGAAATCGCCTGTGACACAGAAAAGTTTTTATTGCATGTTTTTATAAATTCACTTCCTTAGCATCTCAGTCACTGGGGCTCAGCTAAGGTCTTTATTCATCTAGTTCTGGCAAGTCTCACTTATTGTTTTTAAAAATATTTAGTTGTTTTAGTCAATGGCTATTGCTACCAAGACTGGGTTTTCTTTCTGTTTGTGTAATTGTTAGTTTTACATGATTATTTTCCTGTGGGAAAAAAAAAAGCATCCCCTATAGGAGAAGCCATGCATTGGCCAGTCTTACCAGGTGACCCGGAGAGGAAGTTAATATCGCACATAGCTCCTGAAAGTGATAAGTAAAGGAAAAGCTAGGGGAAGGCAGCTCCCAAAGACGTTTTCTCGGCAGTGTTGCTCTCAAAGCCCCCTGGGGAGGCCTAGGCCTGTATGTTGGTGGCAGTCATGAAAACAGGCTTCACTGGATCTGACTCCTGGACACACCCTGGTGAGCAGCTGCCCCTCTCTCTAGGGCGCACGGCCTGTCTGTACACGGTGTCACAGGACTGCACCTCCGCCTCCCTAATCATCTCTTTTTGAGGGGTGCTCGTTGATGTTTTTAAAATACAGGCTCTCCAGTCTACAATACACGGCCATTCACTGTCCTCGCATCACTGTTGCAGAACCGAATCCAACTGCAACTCTCACTTTCGCTCGTTGATGGATGGGTTATGGACTTCTGCCCGAGGCTACTCCCAAAAACACAAAAATGCTTCTGAAAATGGAGGTATTAAAAAAAAATCATAGCACACTCAATATTATTTATATTCCTCTGTCTCACTGTCAATTGAGAATCCAGAGTGAAGAAAATTATCAGAATCCAGGGCTACTTGGCATGGGTCAGAGGCGTATGGGTCCTGCATGTGGAAGTTTCTGATTCGGAGCTTCTCATAGGCGATGCCCTACTGTGAGGCCGTTCTCTGCCTAAGAGAAACAGAGAGGGAGCTTCTTTGTGTGTGACGAAGGTGGTGTCCATGGGGTCATGTCAGAACTGCCAGATGTCCTTTTACCTCCATACCATTGTGGCTGTAAGGGCAGTAAACCCAAACTCTCAGTGAGCATGAGACTCACTGCTCAGTAATGCTAATGGATGGTATGTGAGTGTATATGTGTGTGTGTAAGGGTGTATGGGTGTGTGTGCATGTGTGTGTAGGTGTGGGTGTCTGTGTATGTAGGTGAGACATGCAGAGAAGGTCAGGGAGAGACAAAGAGCTTGCTTTGAGTAAGAACAGAAGGAATTTGAAGGGCAAAATAAGCATCATTATAAAATCAGATCCATAAATGGCGTTGGGTCCGTGTTTCCATTTCTTTGGCAGTGGTGCATGTCTACAGAAATACATTTCACTAAGGTCCTCAATTTGCCTGGATTCACATGACTTACACAGGCCTTAAAATGGATAATGATGGATCGTAATGAGAGACAGAAGGCGACACAGGGAAGCAGCTGGAGAGGAGAGTGATGGAAGGGCACCAATCCTCAAAGTGCTGAGGCATTTTAATCACCGCAGACGTGGCCTCCGGTGCTCCCACCTTCAGAGACTAATAACTGTGATCCTTAGCAAGAGAAAATTGGGCTTGTGACATCTTGAATAGGGAAAAAATGACACTTCTTGTTTTTAGGTATAAATGAGACACTTAGGCAGCCTGGAGCAAGAGAGCCCTGGAGGGAAGACCCCAGGGGGTGGGTAATGGATCAATTTACCTCACCACTGACTAGGTCCTAAAGCCAGTCCCCGCTTCCCACATAAAGAGCTCCGAAGGAGAGCTGAGCCTGCACAAACCATTTGGGAGAACTGAAATTCAAGACTTTCTGGCTAAAATTCGTGTAATCATATTTCTCCATAACCCTGTCATATTTTGAAGGTTAAAAAGGAAACAGAAAGATCAAACTGGTGACTCAGTGGTCCCGTTATCTAAAACATTCATTTTAACCCATGACCAAAGCCATTGAGTCTACCTTTTTTTGTTGTTGTTGTTCTTTCCATGAGAAGTGGAAAATTCAGAGCGCAACCATCTTCTGGTGTTTCTACCCACGTCCTTTCCGCATCCTTGATCCCCAAGCGAGTGACTACTTGACTGGAGGAGGCTGCGCGTTGACAGGGTGACAAGCACCCAGGTGAGCGTTGTGAATTTACACAAGTCATCCATATAATAAATATACTAAAAGCAGTGCTTAACCCGAACTTAGTAACTTGCTGCTCTCACTTCCTCTGCAATTGACTTAGAAACTGCTGAGATAACTGTTTATCCAAAAATTTCATGGATGAAATTAGTGTCCAGGTAATAGTGGGAGACAGGTGTGTGTGTATTAGTGACTTTTCTCATTGCTGGGAAAGTTGCCCCACCCGTTACTGTAGGGAGGGGAGGTCTACTTTGGCACAGGGTTTGTAGAGGTTTCAGTTCGTAGTCAGCTGGCTCCAAGGTGGGACAGCATAGTAGAGGGGTACAGTAGAGGACAGCTGCTCATGGCATGGCAGACAGGAAGCAGAGAGCAAACGGAGGAGCCAGGGAAGGAGGTGAACGCTTCCAGGCCATGTGCTTGGGGACCCGCCTCCCAACACGAGTTGGCTTTAAGCTCCCATAAAGCAGTCACCTTTCAGGAGCCCCACCTTTGAGCTCATGAGATTTTGCGAGACACCTAGGTCAGAACCATAACAGCGTGTGACCGTAATGTGAAGGAAGTGACTGCAAACACGCTGAAACTTCGGATATCTGATGAAAAAACATGCACAGAAGTCTTTCAGATTAGGGTGCAAGGAATTCAGCCATCGTGGGTGGAGATACTCGATGTGGTAGTGCGTCTGTGCTTCCACAACCAAGCGAGTGTGGACCTCAATGCAGGGCAGCTTTCCGAGTGTGCCCTTTCTAAGCTCAGTGCTGTAGAGCAGACCCCCACCCCATCACATCTCTGCTACTAGAAGCTTTGCTGCTAACAGCTCACACCTGCAGCTTCTCCTGACGCGTCCCCCAGGTGACTGGATCTGTGTATGCTGCTGGGTGGAAAATGAAACACAAGCTCCAGGGCCTGTGGGGAAAAGGCAGGTAGGTTTCCCGGGTCTCCCGTCTGTGTTCAGAAGCCTCTCAGGTGAACCTGGCTGTTGCCTGAAATGAGATTTTGTACTTTGTTTTTCTCCTCCTCTAACCTAATTTCCTCATTTCCTGTGAGTTTTCTCCTAAGTGCACCTTCTAAATAAATTATTTAAATAAAAAAACCTGTCTCGGGCTCTGCTACTGAGGGAGCCACACATTAAAAAAAAGCAACTACAAAGAACACACAAAATATCCCTAAATACCCTTTCATGTTGTAAATGCAGACTGTGTTTGTCAGTCATGGAGCAAACACTTTAAGAATCTCTTGGCGTTGCTGAGTGGTGGCCAGCCGTGGCGCTTGGATATTCACAGTGTCTTTCCAGGGAGACAGGTGTTTTTGCAATTATTTGAATATTTCATTGCTTTTCCCTCATTATTTTTATGAGAATTAACAGGAAATTGAAAAATAAAAGTGCTCATTCGAAGACGAGGGATGTATACAGTCCTAAAACAAAACAATCATAAAATGGAAGGAACCATAAAAGCCATTAGATTTTTAATGGAGATGGCAAATCGTTAGCCTCAGCCTGACGAAATCAACATGAGTGGAATGTGATGAATGGTGAAGGAACAGACAAAAATAGAGAATGGAAGCATAGGTTGAAAATACAGCATTGGGTATTTTGCCCAAAGGAAGAAGAAACTAAGGATTTTAAGTCTCCTTTTGAAAAACATTTTTTAAAATGTTGAAGTGTTTTAGGTGGCTGCAGATAACGGCATAAAACCAGACAGTTGCATGCTTCCAACCGGCAGGATAAGAATCCAGTGGACAGCGAAAAGGAATGGGAGTATGGTCAACGTGGGATCACGCCCCGCAAGCCCCCCAAGTGGCTGCCAGTGGCCTTGTGGACAGCTGGCAAAAGGGTCAATCCTGTGGCTGGGCACTGTGTCACTCAGCCAGCAGAGGCCCTAAGGCTGCTTTTCCTGCCCAGTAGCGCTGGATTCCTCTTAGGGGAGCCCTACTCTGGGATTCCCACCTGCCCTGCAGAAGTCTTCAAAGAACAGCACTGTGGCTGGAGCTCCCCACTCCACTCCTCCCTCCCTCCCCCTTTTACAGAGGCCAAAACCCCACAGCAGGGCACTCTGAAGGCCCCAGCCCCTTCCTATCCCTTCCGAAAGCCATGTATCTCACCAGGCTGTGGCTGCCTTACCTTTGAAGGTCCAATGTAATTGTCTCTATCACAAAGATTTTATAAGATAAAGTAACTTGATGTGTGCAGAAATGCCTACTAAGCACTCGATGATAGTTCTCCCCATCTAAACACTTGGTTATCTGATATTACCTACAAAGAATCTTTAGGTCAGTGTATGCATTTTAAAATTGGTGGAAGTGAGAGAGCAGAAACTAACCACGATAAAATCATTTGGACATATAGCGAAAGAAAGACACTTCTCTGAGTTACACAACTAATATTTTCTTCCTTTATCTCTAAATTCCAAAGGATCTGGCTGCAAAGTGAATATGTACTGTGTGTTTTCTTTCCAATTTTCAGACTTGGCAAGAGGAGAGACTGTTAAGAGAAGATTCTTTCTTATACTAAACTGGAAACGAATAAGGCAGGAGCCATACAATCTCCTACTAATCTGCCAACAGATTTGTCACATTTCCTTAAAGTACTTAAAACCTCAATTCAGGAGAGGAGATGTTATTTATGACATGTCCTAATATTCTGGCTGTAAATATTTTCAAAGGCCACAGCTCATGGCAAAAGGCCTCAATGAGATGCGGGGACCTAGGAGAGAAGACGAAAAATCTCTGAGGCACAGAGAAGGAAATTAGAAAGGAAGTAAAAGCTTTTGGAACAGAAGAGATTAAAAGATGCGATGCTTGGAGACGTCTGGGAGCGAAGGTGACAGGCTGAGGAAGCGTCCTCGTGGGTACCACCCCAATTCCCTCCTCCAGCTAAAGTTCTGATTCCCCGGTTGCTGGGAATATTGGTGGCCCACAGTTCCCACCTAAGCTGCTCCCACTTCCAACCCTCCAAGGGGGGTGCTGATACCAATACTGATCCCCAATGGCGTAGGAGCCTCAATTGGGGTGCCAGCCATGATGAAAAATATTCTGGGATAGAATGAAGGCAGTTTAGCGGCATCAGGTTGATAGGACCTAGAGCTATATGCAAGAGAGAGCAACTTTGATAAGATTTAATAAAAGTGGACAGCCACGCATGGGTGCATCAGGATTTGGGCACCGTTAAGGATATGTGTTTCAACACAAAGGCGAAATATATCCTGGGGCCTACGTAATTTTCTCAGGTCAGTGAAGGTGAATGAAGAACTCTCCTGTTGTGGGTAGATCTAGAAAGTTTCCCAAAAGTCCCGTGTGCTTTCAGGGGGGGCTTTTGGAAGGCGTTTGGATCGGAGGGCACAATACTCATCGATGGATTGATCCATGCATGAGTTCATAACTAAAGGTACTGTGAGGAGGCTGTGGGGGGCTGGCATAAAGAGGTGGGTCCCTAGGGCATGCCGTTAGAGGGAATATCTGCCTCCCTAGCTCTTCCCTTTGCTCTCTGCTTCCTGTCTGCTGTGGGTCCAGCAGCTTTCCTTCACTGTGTCCTTCCGCCTTGATGTTCCTCCCTTGGAGGCAGCTGACCACGTTTGACTCCTCTGAACCCCTGACTCAAATTAAACTTCTCCTCTTTTAAGTTGTGGGTATTTGATGTAGAGTCCTCTCTCCAAGAAAAATATAATAATCAATAAATCATGAAAAAAGTTATGGGTAGCAACGTCTGGTGTGATTCTCTGTGCCCCTTGCCTACTTTTTGAAATGTCGATTTCACCAGCCTTTGGGACAGACCTGGGGCCTGCTATGGACTTCAGTTTACCATTGTTATTTCTCCTTTTCTCTCATGTTTGATCACTGCTATCTCCAGAACTGTCCTTTGGCCAAAGTCAATCCATACTATTCCAAAATGAAAATGCTCTGTGTTGAAGAAGCATTGCCTTTCCAGACCTTGAAGTTGTCAAATATTCTGGAAAGTAAAAAGAATGCTCAAGGGAGTGGGGTGGAGGCGATGGGCAAGAAGATGACAGGATGCTAAAATTAATTATTTTCCTACATCACACCAATTTTAAAATGAAAACTTGCCACATATTCCTTGCATACATTCTGTGTTTGTGTTTTATCTTGAGCGAAAATGTGGAAGTGCTGGGTGGCTAATGTAACTTCATCTGAAGGGAAATCCATGGGGAGTAAAGGAAATTCTGAGGAGCTGCATTGTCTGTAGAGAGGAGAGTCCCTCAGCGCGGCAATGATTGTAGAAACAGTGCGTATTCCTTGCCAGTCGTAACTAGTCCAGCTGCTTAGAAGTGGTTTGTATGTGTTCAGCTGCAGAGGTGATTCTCTCACAGGGAAAAACAGCATTGGAAGTGATCTAGGTGTACACAAAGTCTTGCATGACACAGGCCTTGTTTAATTGACTTACAAGTATGTGCTACTTACATTTATTGAGCATCTACTGTGTGTCAGAAATTTCACATATGTCCACTTACATGTTTCTCCTGATGATCCTTTGACGACTGTGCCTGTATTTCCTGATAATACAGATGTGGGATAAAATACTCACAGGTGAAACATGATCCGTGCAAGGTCACGGAGCTCTTAACTTCTTCCCCGTCCTGCAAAGACACAGGCAAAGAGAAAAATACCCGTGTCCTGGTAGAAGACTGGGGGACAATCAGTATGTGCACCGGCCTGAGCTGCATTTGTAACTGGGGAAAAAATAATAGATACCATTTTATCATCCAACCTCTTTCCCAAAGATTTCAGTAAGTGCTATAAAATAAGAAAGTGAATCTAGTTGAGCTTTTCCTCCAGCACTTGGACAGAGCTCAGAACAGAAGGAATACTCAGTCCACAAATACGTGATGATGACTGAAGCCAATAAAAGAGAAATACCAGTGTAAAATGGAGAAACTTTATCCTTTGGTCCCCCAATTCTAGCATTTTTTGTAAATTGCGTTCACCCTGTTTTGGCAAAAGCACATGTTGTCTCAGGAATAATTTGGATTGTAAGGTGAGAATACCAAAAGAAGTCAATGTTCATTGAATGACTTCCAAATGAGGCCCTTTGAAACCCAAAACTGAAATGAAAGCTGTGAGGGAGAAGCGTTTTTTGGATACTCAAAAAAAAAAAAAAGGCCTAGAATAATTGATTTTCCTATAACACTGAGAATACAAACCCTTTCAAAGCTGAGTTATGGAAAAATCTTCAAAACTAGGATAAGACTGCAAAAGAAGAAAGCAAGGCTCTAAGATAAGATAGACAGAGCAGTTTCAATAGATGTGTAATTAGAATTCTAGCCTGAAAAAAGTCAAGAACTAGTAAGGCAGGGAAGGAGGAAAGAAGAAAGAGAGAGCAAGAGAGACAGAGGCAATATTCAAAGTGATTGAAACACCAATACTATATTTAGATTCAAGAAGCACAAAAACCCCCCGCATATGATAAGTTAAGAAATCTTCACTTAAGATACATAATACAGAAACTGAAGAACATCAAACACAGATGGGAAAATCCTATAAGCCGCCAAAGTGAAAATACCAGTTATCTGCAAAGGAAAACTATTAAATTGACAGCTGATATCTCCAAAGCAACATTGGAAACCAGGAAAAAAGCTGGAATGATGTCTTCAATATGGTAAGAGAAAATAACCGTCAAATTAGAATGCTAAATTCCCTGAGCAAATTCATAAACAAGCCAAAATTGCATTTTTCCTAGCAACAGATACATAGTATATCCTTCAAGTACAGTGCAAGTCACACTGAAAAGGAGGTACAAGAGACCCCCTTGCCCTAAGGAGTGAACATGTGGGCCAATCCGAGTACACCAGAACAGTATAAAACAAGCCCTGTCTGGGGGCTTCGAGGTTTAATTTGGAGCTTTGAAATCACATTTATGATTCATTTAGTTTCATGGCAGGAGTCTTGGACTTTTATTGCTCCTGTCACAAGTCATCAAAGGCTCAGTGG